>JBBPBR010001725.1:64143-82624 GCA_037974775.1 Cicer pinnatifidum
CAATGACACAAACAAACTTATTGGATGCACAAGATTGGTTAAAAACCCTAATTGGACAAGAATATGCCTAGGGAGGACGAAAATGACCTAAATATTAATTCAATGACACAAACAAAGTTATTGGATGCACAAGATTGGTTAAAAACCCTAATTGGACAAGAATAAGCCTAGGGAGGTCGAAAATTACCTAATTGATCATCCAATGACACAAACACACCTATTGGAAGCATAAGATTGGTTAAAAACCCTAATTGGACAAGAATATGCCTAGGGAAGACGAAAATGACCTAAATGTTATTCCAATGACACAAATGAACTTATTGGATGCACAAGATTGGTTAAAAACCCTAATTGGACAAGAATAAGCCTAGGGAGGGCGAAAATGACCTAATTGATCATCCAATGACACAAACACACCTATTGGATGCACAATGATTGGTTAAAAAATCCTAATTGGACAAGAATATGCCTAGGGAGGACGAAAATGACCTAAATATTAATTCAATGACACAAACAAAGTTATTGGATGCACAAGATTGGTTAAAAACCCTAATTGGACAAGAATATGCCTAGGGAGGACGAAAATGACCTAAATATTAATTCAATGACACAAACAAAGTTATTGGATGCACAAGATTGGTTAAAAACCCTAATTGGACAAGAATAAGCCTAGGGAGGACGAAAATGACCTAATTGATCATCCAATGACACAAACACACCTATTGGATGCACAAGATTGGTTAAAAACCCTAATTGGACAAGAATAAGCCTAGGGAGGACGAAAATGACCTAATTGATCATCCAATGACACAAACACACCTATTGGAGCACAAGATTGGTTAAAAACCCTAATTGGACAAGAATAAGCCTAGGGAGGACGAAAATGACCTAATTGATCATCCAATGACACAAACACACCTATTGGATGCACAAGATTGGTTAAAAACCCTAATTGGACAAGAATAAGCCTAGGGAGGACGAAAATGACCTAATTGATCATCCAATGACACAAACACACCTATTGGATGCAGAAGATTGGTTAAAAACCCTAATTGGACAAGAATATGCCTAAGGAGGACGAAAATGACCTAAATATTAATTCAATGACACAAACAAAGTTATTGGATGCACAAGATTGGTTAAAAACCCTAATTGGACAAGAATAAGCCTAGGGAGGACGAAAATGACCTAATTGATCATCCAATGACACAAACACACCTATTGGATGCACAAGATTGGTTAAAAACCCTAATTGGACAAGAATAAGCCTAGGGAGGACAACAATGACCTAATTGATCATCCAATGACACAAACACACCTATTGGATGCACAAGAATGGTTAAAAACCCTAATTGGACAAGAATAAGCCTAGGGAGGACGAAAATGACCTAATTGATCATCCAATGACACAAACACACCTATTGGATGCACAAGATTGGTTAAAAACCCTAATTGGACAAGAATAAGCCTAGGGAGGACGAAAATGACCTAATTGATCATCCAATGACACAAACACACCTATTGGATGCACAAGATTGGTTAAAAACCCTAATTGGACAAGAATATGCCTAGGGAGGACGAAAATGACCTAAATGTTAATCCAATGACACAACTCAACCTATTGGATGCACAAGATTGGTTAAAAACCCTAATTGGACAAGAATAAGCCTAGGGAGGACGATAAATGACCTAATTGATCATCCAATGACACAAACACACCTATTGGATGCACAAGATTGGTTAAAAACCCTAATTGGACAAGAATAAGCCTAGGGAGGACGAAAATGACCTAATTGATCATCCAATGACACAAACACACCTATTGGATGCACAAGATTGGTTAAAAACCCTAATTGGACAAGAATAAGCCTAGGGAGGATGAAAATAACTTAATTGATCATCCAATGAAACAAACCCACCTATTGGATGCACAAGATTGGTTAAAAACCCTAATTGGACAAGAATATGCCTAGGGAGGACGAAAATGACATAAATGTTAATCCAATGACACAAATGAACTTATTGGATGCACAAGATTGGTTAAAAACCCTAATTGGACAATAATAAGCCTAGGGAGGACGAAAATGACCTAATTGATCATCCAATGACACAAACACACCTATTGGATGCACAAAATTGGTTAAAAACCCTAATTGGACAAGAATATGCCTAGGGAGGACGAAAATGACCTAAATATTAGTTCAATGAAACAAACAAACTTATTGGATGCACAAGATTGGTTAAAAACCCTAATTGGACAAGAATAAGCATAGGGAGGACGGAAATGACCTAATTGATCTTCCAATGACACAAACACACCTATTGGATGCACAAGATTGGTTAAAAACCCTAATTGGACAAGAATATGCCTAGGGAGGACGAAAATGACCTAAATGTTAATCCAATGACACAAATTAACTTATTGGATGCACAAGATTGGTTAAAAACCCTAATTGGACAAGAATAAGCTTAGGGAGGACGAAAATGACCTAATTGATCATCCAATGACACAAACACACCTATTGGATGCACAAGATTGGTTAAAAACCCTAATTGGACCAGAATAAGCCTAGGGAGGACGAAAATGACCTAATTGATCATCCAATGACACAAATGAACTTATTGGATGCACAAGATTGGTTAAAAACCCTAATTGGACAAGAATAAGCCTAGGGAGGACGAAAATGACCTAATTGATCATCCAATGACACAAATGCACCTATTGGATGCACAAGATTGGTTAAAAACCCTAATTGGACAAGAATATGCCTAGGGAGGACGAAAATGACCTAAATATTAATTCAATGACACAAACAAAGTTATTGGATGCACAAGATTGGTTAAAAACCCTAATTGGACAAGAATATGCCAAGGGAGGACGAAAATGACCTAAATGTTAATCCAATGACACAAATGAACTTATTGGATGCACAAGATTGGTTAAAAACCCTAATTGGACATGAATAAGCCTAGGGAGGACGAAAATGACCTAATTGATCATCCAATGACACAAACGAACTTATTGGATGCACAAGATTGGTTAAAAACCCTAATTGGACAAGAATAAGCCTAGGGAGGACGAAAATGACCTAATTGATCATTCAATGACACAAACACACCTATTGGATGCACAAGATTGGTTAAAAACCCTAATTGGACAAGAATATGCCTAGGGAGGACGAAAATGACCTAAATATTAATTCAATGACACAAACAAAGTTATTGGATGCACAAGATTGGTTAAAAACCCTAATTGGACAAGAACAAGACTAGGGAGGACGAAAATGACCTAATTGATCATCCAATGACACAAACACACCTATTGGATGCACAAGATTGGTTAAAAACCCTAATTGGACAAGAATATGCCTAGGGAGGACGAAAATGACCTAATTGATCATCCAATGACACAAACACACCTATTGGATGCACAAGATTGGTTAAAAACCCTAATTGGACAATAATATGCCTAGAGAGGACGAAAATGATCTAAATATTAATTCAATGACACAAACAAACTTATTGGATGCACAAGATTGGTTAAAAACCCTAATTGGACAATAATATGCCTAGGGAGGACGAAAATGACCTAATTGATCATCCAATGACACAAACACACCTATTGGATGCACAAGATTGGTTAAAAACCCTAATTGAACAAGAATATGCCTAGGGAGGACGAAAATGACCTAAATGTAAATCCAATGACACAAATGAACTTATTGGATGCACAAGATTGGTTAAAAACCCTGGACAATAATAAGCCTAGGGAGGACGAAAATGACCTAATTTATCATCCAATGACAGAAACACACCTATTGGATGCACAAGATTGGTTAAAAACCCTAATTGGACAAGAATAAGCCTAGGGAGGACGAAAATGACCTAATTGATCATCCAATGACACAAACACACCTATTGGAAGCACAAGATTGGTTAAAAACCCTAATTGGACAAGAATATGCCTAGGGAGGATGAAAATGTCCTAAATGTTAATCCAATGACACAAATGAACTTATTGGATGCACAAGATTGATTAAAAACCCTAATTGGACAAGAATAAGCCTAGGGAGGACGAAAATGACCTAATTGATCATCCAATGACACAAACACACCTATTGGATGCACAAGATTGGTTAAAAACCCTAATTGGACAAGAATAAGCCTAGGCAGGAAGAAAATGACCTAATTGATCATCCAATGACACAAACACACCTATTGGATGCACAAGATTCGTTAAAAACCCTAATTGGACATGAATATGCCTAGGGAGGACGAAAATGACCTAATTGATCATCCAATGACACAAACACACCTATTGGATGCACAAGATTGGTTAAAAACCCTAATTGGACAAGAATATGCCTAGGGAGGACGAAAATGACCTAAATATTAATTCAATGATACAAACAAACTTATTGGATGCACAAGATTGGTTAAAAACCCTAATTGGACAAGAATAAGCCTAGGGACGACGAAAATGACCTAAATGTTAATCCAATGACACAACTCAACTTATTGGATGCACAAGATTGGTTAAAAACCCTAATTGGACAAGAATATGCCTAGGGAGGACGAAAATGACCTAAATGTTAATCCAATGACACAACTGAACTTATTGGATGCACAAGATTGGTTAAAAACCCTAATTGGACAAGAATAAGCCTAGGGAGGACGAAAATGACCTAAATGCTAATCCAATGACACAACTCAACTTATTGGATGCACAAGATTGGTTAAAAACCCTAATTGGGCAAGAATAAGCCTAGGCAGGACGAAAATGACCTAATTGATCATCCAATGACACAAACACACCTATTGGATGCACAAGATTGGTTAAAAACCCTAATTGGACAAGAATAAGCCTAGGGAGGACGAAAATGAGCTAATTGATCATCCAATGACACAAACACACCTATTGGATGCACAAGATTGGTTAATAACCCTATTTGGACAAGAATATGCCTAGGGAGGACGAAAATGACCTAATTGATCATCCAATGACACAAACACACCTATTGGATGCACAAGATTGGTTAAAAACCCTAATTGGACAAGAATATGCATAGGGAGGACGAAAATGAGCTAAATATTAATTGATTGACTCAAACAAAGTTATTGGATGCACAAGATTGGTTCAAAACCCTAATTGGACAAGAATAAGCCTAGGGAGGATGAAAATGACGTAATTGATCATCCAATGACACAAACACACCTATTGGAAGCATAAGATTGGTTAAAAACCCTAATTGGACAAGAATATGCCTAGGGAGGACGAAAATGACCTAAATGTTAATCCAATGACACAAATGAACTTATTGGATGCACAAGAGTGGTTAAAAACCCTAATTGGACAAGAATAAGCCTAGGGAGGACGAAAATGACCTAATTGATCATCCAATGACACAAACACACCTATTGGATGCACAAGATTGGTTAAAAACCCTAATTGGACAAGAATATGCCTAGGGAGGACGTAAATGACCTAAATATTAACTCAATGACATAAACAAAGTTGTTGGATGCACAAGATTGGTTAAAAACCCTAATTGGACAAGAATAAGCCTAGGGAGGACGAAAATGACCTAATTGATCATCCAATGACACAAACACACCTATTGGATGCACAAGATTGGTTAAAAACCCTAATTGGACAAGAATAAGCCCAGGGAGGACGAAAATGACCTAATTGATCATCCAATGACACAAAGACACCTATTGGATGCACAAGATTGGTTAAAAACCCTAATTGGACAAGAATATGCCTAGGGAGGACGAAAATGACCTAAATATTAATCCAATGACACAAACAAAGTTATTGGATGCACAAGATTGGTTAAAAACCCTAATTGGACAACAATAAGCCTAGGGAGGACGAAAATGACCTAATTGATCATCCAATGACACAAACACACCTATTGGATGCACAAGATTGGTTAAAAACCCTAATTGGACAAGAATAAGCCTAGGGAGGACGAAAATGACCTAATTGATCATCCAATGACACAAACACACCTATTGGAAGCACAAGATTGGTTAAAAACCCTAATTGGAAAAGAATATGCCTAGGGAGGACGAAAATGACCTAACTGTTAATCCAATGACACAAATGAACTTATTGGATGCACAAGATTGGTTAAAAACCCTAATTGGACAAGAATAAGCCTATGGAGGGCGAAAATGACCTAATTGATCATCCAATGACACAAACACACCTATTGGATGCACAAGATTGGTTAAAAATACTAATTGGACAAGAATATGCCTAGGGAGGACGAAAATGACCTAAATATTAATTCAATGACACAAACAAAGTTATTGGATGCACAAGATTGGTTAAAAACCCTAATTGGCCAAGAATAAGCCTAGGGAGGACGAAAATGACCTAATTGATCATCCAATGACACAAACACACCTATTGGATGCACAAGATTGGTTAAAAACCCTAATTGGACAAGAATAAGCCTAGGGAGGACGAAAATGACCTAATTGATCATCCAATGACACAAACACACCTATTGGATGCACAAGAATTGTTAAAAACCCTAATTGGACAAGAATATGCCTAGGGAGGACGAAAATGACCTAAATTGATCATCCAATGACACAAACACACCTATTGGATGCACAAGATTGGTTAAAAACCCTAATTGGACAAGAATATGCCTAGGGAGGACGAAAATGACCAAAATGTTAATCCAATGACACAAATGAACTTATTGGATGCACAAGATCGGTTAAAAACCCTAATTGGACAAGAATAAGCCTAGGGAGGACGAAAATGACCTAATTGATCATCCAATGACACAAACACACCTATTGGATGCACAAGATTGGTTAAAAACCCTAATTGGACAAGAATAAGCCTAGGGAGGACGTAAATGACCTAATTGATCATCCAATGACACAAACTAACCTATTGGATGCACAAGATTGGTTAAAAACCCTAATTGGACAAGAATATGCTTAGGGAGGACGAAAATGACCTAAATATTAGTTCAATGACACAAACAAACTTATCGGATGCACAAGATTGGTTAAAAACCCTAATTGGACAAGAATAGGCCTACGGAGGGCGAAAATGACCTAATTGATCATCCAAAGACACAAACACACCTATTGGATGCACAAGATTGGTTAAAAACCCTAATTGGACAAGAATAAGCCTAGGGAGGACGAAAATGACCTAATTGATCATCCAATGACACAAACACACCTATTGGATGCACAAGATTGGTTAAAAACCCTAATTGGACAAGAATAAGCCTAGGGAGGACGAAAATAACCTAATTGATCATCCAATGACACAAACACACCTATTGGATGCGCAAGATTGGTTAAAAACCCTAATTGGACAAGAATATGCCTAGGGAGGACAAAAATGACCTAAATGTTAATCCAATGACACAAATGAACTTATTAGATGTACAACATTGGTTAAAAACCCTAATTGGACAAGAATAAGCCTAGGGAGGACGAAAATGACCTAATTGATCATCCAATGACACAAACACACCTATTGGATGCACAAGATTGGTTAAAAACCCTAATTGGACAAGAATATGCCTAGGGAGGACGAAAATGACCTAAATATTAATTCAATGACACAAACAAAGTTATTGGATGCACAAGATTGGTTAAAAACCCTAATTGGACAAGAATAAGCCTAGGGAAGACGTAAATGACCTAATTGATCATCCAATGACACAAATGAACGTATTGGATGCACAAGATTATTTAAAAACCCTAATTGGACAAGAATATGCCTAGGGAGGACGAAAATAACCTAATTGATCATCCAATGACACAAACACACCTATTGGATGCACAAGATTGGTTAAAAACCCTAATTGGACAAGAATATGCCTAGGGAGGACGAAAATGACCTAATTGATCATCCAATGACACAAACACACCTATTGGATGCACAAGATCGGTTAAAAACCCTAATTTGACAAGAATAAGCCTAGGGAGGACGAAAGTGACCTAATTGATCATCCAATGACACAAACACACCTATTGGATGCACAAGATTGGTTAAAAACCCTAATTGGACAAGAATATGCCTAGGGAGGACGAAAATGACATTATGTTAATCCAATGACACAAATGAACTTATTGGATGCACAAGATTGGTTAAAAACCCTAATTGGACAAGAATAAGCCTAGGGAGGACGAAAATGACCTAATTGATCATCCAATGACACAAACACACCTATTGGATGCACAAGATTGGTTAAAAACCCTAATTGGACAAGAATAAGCCTAGGGAGGACGAAAATGACCTCATTGATCATCCAATGACACAAACACACCTATTGGATGCACAAGATTGGTTAAAAACCCTAATTGGACAAGAATAAGCCTAGGGAGAACGAAAATGACAAATGTTAATCCAATGACACAACTCAACTTATTGGATGCACAAGATTGGTTAAAAACCCAAATTGGACAAGAATAAGCCTAGGGAGGACGAAAATGACCTAATTGATCATCCAATGACACAAACACACCTATTGGATGCACAAGATTGGTTAAAAACCCTAATTGGACAAGAATATGCCTAGGGAGGACGAAAATGACCTAATTGATCATCCAATGACACAAATGAAATTATTGGATGCACAAGATTGGTTAAAAACCCTAATTGGACAAGAATAAGCATAGAAAGGACGAAAATGACCTAATTGATCATCCAATGACACAAACACACCTATTGGATGCACAAGATTGGTTAAAAACCCTAATTGGACAAGAATATGCCTAGGGAGGACGAAAATGACCTAAATGTTAATCCAATGACACAAATGAACTTATTGGATGCACAAGATTGGTTAAAAACCCTAATTGGACAAGAATAAGCCTAGGTAGGACAAAAATAACCTAATTGATCAACCAATGACACAAACACACCTATTGGATGCACAAGATTGGTTAAAAACCCTAATTGGACAAGAATATGCCTAGGGAGGACGAAAATGACCTAATTGATCATCCAATGACACAAACACACCTATTGGAAGCACAAGGTTGGTTAAAAACCCTAATTGGACAAGAATATGCCTAGGTAGGTCGAAAATGACCTAACTGTTAATCCAATGACACAAATGAACTTATTGGATGCACAAGATTGGTTAAAAACCCTAATTGGACAAGAATAAGCCTATGGAGGGCAAAAATGACCTCATTGATCATCCAATGACACAAACACACCTATTGGATGCACAAGATTGGTTAAAAACACTAATTGGACAAGAATATGCCTAGGGAGGACGAAAATGACCTAAATATTAATTCAATGACACAAACAAAGTTATTGGATGCACAAGATTGGTTAAAAACCCTAATTGGACAAGAATAAGCCTTGGGAGGACGAAAACGACTTAATTGATCATCCAATGACACAAACGCACCTATTGGATGCACAAGATTGGTTAAAAACCCTAATTGGACAAGAATAAGCCTAGGGAGGACGAAAATGACCTAATTGATCATCCAATGACACAAATGAACTTATTGGATGCACAAGATTGGTTAAAAACCCTAATTGGACAAGAATAAGCATAGAAAGGACGAAAATGACCTAATTGATAATCCAATGACACAAACACACCTATTGGATGCACAAGATTGGTTAAAAACCGTAATTGGACAAGAATATGCCTAGGGAGGACGAAAATGACCTAATTGATCATCCAATGACACAAATGAACTTATTGGATGCACAAGATTGGTTAAAAACCCTAATTGGACAAGAATAAGCCTAGGGAGGACGAAAATGACCTAATTGATCATCCAATGACACAAACACACCTATTGGATGCACAAGATTGGTTAAAAACCTTAATTGGACAAGAATAAGCCTAGGGAGGACGAAAATGATCTAAATGTTAATCCAATGACACAACTCAACTTATTAGATGCACAAGATTGGTTAAAAACCCTAATTGGACAAGAATAAGCCTAGGGAGGACGAAAATGGCCTAATTGATCATCCAATGCACAAACACACCTATTGGATGCACAAGATTGGTTAAAAACCCTAATTGGACAAGAATAAGTCTAGGCAGGACGAAAATGACCTAATTGATCATCTATTGCCACAAACACACCTATTGGATGCACAAGATTGGTTAAACACCTTTTGGATGCACAAGATTGGTTAAAAACCCTAATTGGACAAGAATAAGCCTAGCGAGGACGAAAATAACCTAATTGATCATCCAATGACACAAACACACCTATTGGATGCACAAGATTGGTTAAAAACCCTAATTGGACAAGAATATGCCTAGGGAGGACGAAAATGACCTAATTGATCATCCAATGACATAAACACACCTATTGGATGCACAAGATTGGTTAAAAACCCTAATTGGACAAGAATAAGCCTAGGGAGGACGGAAATGGCCTAAATGTTAATCCAATGACACAACCCAACTTATTGGATACACAAGATTGGTTAAAAACCCTAATTGGACAAGAATAAGCCTAGGGAGGACGAAAATGACCTAATTGATCATCCAATGACACAAACACACCTATTGGATGCACAAGATTGGTTAAAAACCCTAATTGGACAAGAATAAGCCTAGGGAGGACGAAAATGACCTAATTGATCATCCAATGACACAAACACACCTATTGGATGCACAAGATTGGTTAAAAACCCTAATTGGACAAGAATAAGCCTAGGGAGGACGAAAATGACCTAATTGATCATCCAATGACACAAACACACCTATTGGATGCACAAGATTGGTTTAAAACCCTAGTTGATCAAGAATATGCCTAGGAAGGACGAAAATGACCTAATTGATCATCCAATGACACAAATGAACTTATTGGATGCACAAGATTGGTTAAAAACCCTAATTGGACAAGAATAAGCCTAGGGAGGACGAAAATGACCTAATTGATCATCCAATGACACAAACACACCTATTGGATGCACAAGATTGGTTAAAAACCCTAATTGGACAAGAATAAGCCTAGGGAGGACGAAAATGACCTAATTGATCATCCAATGACACAAACACACCTATTGGATGCACAAGATTGGTTAAAAACCCTAATTGGACAAGAATAAGCCTAGGGAGGACGAAAATGACCTAATTGATCATCCAATGACACAAACACATCTATTGGAAGCACAAGATTGGTTAGAAACCCTAGTTGGACAAGAATATGCCTAGGGAGGACGAAAATGACCTAATTGATCATCCAATGACACAAATGAACTTATTGGATGCACAAGATTGCTTAAAAACCCTAATTGGACAAAAATAAGCATAGAAAGGACGAAAATGACCTAATTGATCATCCAATGACACAAACACACCTATTGGATGCACAAGATTGGTTAAAAACCCTAATTGGACAAGAATAAGCCTAGGGAGGACGAAAATGACCTAATTGATCATCCAATGACACAAACACACCTATTGGATGCACAAGATTGGTTAAAAACCCTAATTGGACAAGAATAAGCCTAGGGAGGACGAAAATGACCTAATTGATCATCCAATGACACAAACACACCTATTGGATGCACAAGATTGGTTAAAAACCCTAATTGGACAAGAATAAGCCTAGGGAGAACGAAAATGACCTAATTGATCATCCAATGACACATACACACCTATTGGATGCACATGATTGGTTTAAAACCTTAGTTGGACAAGAATATGCCTAGGGAGGACGAAAATTACCTAATTGATCATCCAATGACACAAACACACCTATTGGATGCACAAGATTGGTTAAAAACCCTAATTGGACAAGAATATGCCTAGGGAGGACGAATATGACCTAAATGTTAATCCAATAACACAAATGAACTTATTGGATGCACAAGATTAGTTACAAACCCTAATTGGACAAGAATAAGCCTAGGGAGGACGAAAATGACCTAATTGATCATCCAATGACACAAACACACCTATTGGATGCACAAGATTGGTTAAAAACCCTAATTGGACAAGAATATGCCTAGGGATGACGAAAATGACCTAAATGTTAATCCAATGACACAAACACACCTATTGGATGCACAAGATTGGTTAAAAACCCTAATTGGACAAGAATAAGCCTAGGGAGGACGAAAATGACCTAATTGATCATCCAATGACACAAACACACCTATTGGATGCACAAGATTGGTTAAAAACCCTAATTGGACAAGAATATGCCTAGGGAGGACGAAAATGACCTAAATGTTAATCCAATGACACAACTCAACCTATTGGATGCACAAGATTGGTTAAAAACCCTAATTGGACAAGAATAAGCCTAGGGAGGACGATAAATGACCTAATTGATCATCCAATGACACAAACACACCTATTGGATGCACAAGATTGGTTAAAAACCCTAATTGGACAAGAATAAGCCTAGGGAGGACGAAAATGACCTAATTGATCATCCAATGACACAAACACACCTATTGGATGCACAAGATTGGTTAAAAACCCTAATTGGACAAGAATAAGCCTAGGGAGGACAACAATGACCTAATTGATCATCCAATGACACAAACACACCTATTGGATGCACAAGAATGGTTAAAAACCCTAATTGGACAAGAATAAGCCTAGGGAGGACGAAAATGACCTAATTGATCATCCAATGACACAAACACACCTATTGGATGCACAAGATTGGTTAAAAACCCTAATTGGACAAGAATAAGCCTAGGGAGGACGAAAATGACCTAATTGATCATCCAATGACACAAACACACCTATTGGATGCACAAGATTGGTTAAAAACCCTAATTGGACAAGAATATGCCTAGGGAGGACGAAAATGACCTAAATGTTAATCCAATGACACAACTCAACGTATTGGATGCACAAGATTGGTTAAAAACCCTAATTGGACAAGAATAAGCCTAGGGAGGACGAAAATGACCTAATTGATCATCCAATGACACAAACACACCTATTGGATGCACAAGATTGGTTAAAAACCCTAATTGGACAAGAATAAGCCTAGTGAGGACGAAAATGACCTAATTGATCATCCAATGACACAAACTCACCTATTGGAAGCACAAGATTGGTTAAAAACCCTAATTGGACAAGAATATGCCTAGGGAGGACGAAAATGACCTAAATGATAATCCAATGATACAAATGAACTTATTGGATGCACAAGATTGGTTAAAAACCCTAATTGGACAAGAATATGCCTAGGAAAGACGAAAATGACCTAATTGATCATCCAATGACACAAACACAACTATTGGCAGCACAAGATTGGTTAAAAACCCTAATTGGACAAGAATATGCCTAGGGAGGACGAAAATGACCTAAATATTAATTCAATGACACAATCAAAGTTATTGGATGCACAAGATTGGTTAAAAACCCTAATTGGACAAGAATAAGCCTAGGGAGGACGAAAATGACCTAATTGATCATCCAATGACACAAACACACCTATTGGATGCACAAGATTGGTTAAAAACCCTAATTGGACAAGAATAAGCCTAGGGAGGAAGAAAATGACCTAATTGATCATCCAATGACACAAACACACCTATTTGATCCACAAGATTGGTTAAAAACCCTAATTGGACAAGAATAAGCCTAGGGAGGACGAAAATGACCTAATTGATCATCCAATGACACAAACACACCTATTGGATGCACAAGATTGGTTAAAAACCCTAGTTGGACAAGGATAAGCCTAGGGAGGACGAAAATGACCTAATTGATCATCCAATGACACAAACACACCTATTGGATGCACAAGATTGGTTAAAAACCCTAATTGGACAAGAATAAGCCTAGGGAGGACGAAAATGACCTAATTGATCATCCAATGACACAAACACACCTATTGGATGCACAAGATTGGTTAAAAACCCTAATTGGACAAGAATAAGCCTAGGGAGGACAAAAATGACCTAATTGATCATCTAATGACACAAACACACCTATTGGATGCACAAGATTGGTTTAAAACCCAAGATGGACAAGAATATGCCTAGGGAGGACGAAAATGACCTAATTGATCATCCAATGACACAAATGAACTTATTGGATGCACAAGATTGGTAAAAAACCCTAATTGGACAATAATAAGCCTAGGGAGGACGAAAATGACCTAATTGATCATCCAATGACACAAACACACCTATTGGATGCACAAGATTGGTTAAAAACCCTAATTGGACAAGAATAAGCCTAGGGAGGACGAAAATGACCTAATTGATCATTCCATGACACAAACACACCTATTGGATGCACAAGATTGGTTAAAAACCCTAATTGGACAAGAATAAGCCTAGGGAGGACGAAAATGACCTAATTGATCATCCAATGACACAAACACACCTATTGGATGCACAAGATTGGTTAAAAACCCTAGTTGGACAAGAATATGCCTAGGGAGGACGAAAATGACCTAATTGATCATCCAAGGACACAAATGAACTTATTGGATGCACAAGATTGGTTAAAAACCCTAATTGGACAAGAATAAGCATAGAAAGGACGAAAATGACCAAATTGATCATCCAATGACACAAACACACCTATTGGATGCACAAGATTGGTTAAAAACCCTAATTGGACAAGAATATGCCTAGGGAGGACGAAAATGACCTAAATGTTAATCCAATGACACAAATGAACTTATTGGATGCACAAGATTGGTTAAAAACCCTAATGGGACAAGAATAAGCCTAGGAAGGACGAAAATGACCTAATTGATCATCCAATGACACAAACACACCTATTGGATGCACAAGATTGGTTAAAAACCCTAATTGGACAAGAATATGCCTAGGGAGGACGAAAATGACCTAAATATTAATTCAATGACACAAACAAAGTTATTGGATTCACAAGATTGGTTAAAAACCCTAATTGGACAAGAATATGCCTAGGGAGGACGAATATGACCTAAATGTTAATCCAATAACACAAATGAACTTATTGGATGCACAAGATTGGTTAAAAACCTTAATTGGACAAGAATATGCCTAGGGAGGACTGATATGACCTAAATGTTAATCCAATGACACAAATGAACTTATTGGATGCACAAGATTGGTTAAAAACCCTAATTGGACAAGAATAAGCCTAGGGAGGACGAAAATGACCTAATTAATCATCCAATGACACAAACACACCTATTGGATGCACAAGATTGGTTAAAAACCCTAATTGGACAAGAATATGCCTAGGGAGGACGAAAATGACCGAAATATTAATTCAATGACACAAAAAAAGTTATTGGATGAACAAGATTGGTTAAAAACCCTAATTGGACAAGAATAAGCCTAGGGAGGACGAAAATGACCTAATTGATCATCCAATGACACAAGCACACCTATTGGATGCACAAGATTGGTTAAAACCCCTAATTGGACAAGAATATGCCTAGGGAGGACGAAAATGACCTAAATATTATTTCAATGACACAAACACACCTATTGGATGCACAAGATTGGTTAAAAACCCTAATTGGACAAGAATATGCCTAGGGAGGATGAATATGACCTAAATGTTAATCCAATAACACAAATGAACTTATTGGATGCACAAGATTGGTTAAAAACCCTAATTGGACAAGAATATGCCTAGGGAGGACTGATATGACCTAAATGTTAATCCAATGACACAAATGAACTTATTGGATGCACAAGATTGGTTAAAAACCCTAATTGGACAAGAATAAGCCTAGGGAGGACGAAAATGACCTAATTGATCATCCATTGAAACAAACACACCTATTGGATGCACAAGATTGGTTAAAAACCCTAATTGGACAAGAATAAGCCTAGGGAGGACGAAAATGACCTAATTGATCATCCAATGACACAAACACACCTATTGGATGCACAAGATTGGTTAAAAACCCTAATTGGACAAGAATAAGCCTAGGGAGGACGAAAATGACGTAATTGATCATCCAATGACACAAACACACATATTGGACGCACAAGATTGGTTAAAAACCCTAATTGGACAAGAATAAGCCTAGGGAGGACGAAAATGACCTAATTGATCATCCAATGACACAAACACACCTATTGGATGCACAAGATTGGTTAAAAACCCTAATTGGACAAGATGATGCCTAGGGAGGACGAAAATGAACTAAATATTAATTCAATGACACAAACAAACTTATTGGATGCACAAGATTGGTTAAAAACCCTAATTGGACAAGAATAAGCCTAGGGAGGACGAAAATGAGCAAATTGATCATCCAATGACACAAACACACCTATTGGATGCACAAGATTGGTTAAAAACCCTAATTGGACAAGAATAAGCCTAGGGAGGACGAAAATGACCTAATTGATCATCCAATGACACAAACACACCTATTGGATGCACAAGATTGGTTAAAAACCCTAATTGGACAAGAATAAGCCTAGGGAGGACGAAAATGACCTAATTGATCATCCAATGACACAAACACACCTATTGGATGCACAAGATTGGTTAAAAACCCTAATTGGACAAGAATATGCCTAGGGAGGACGAAAATGACCTAAATATTAATTTAATGACACAAACAAAGTTTTTGGATGCACAAGATTAATTAAAAACCCTAATTGGACAAGAATAAACCTAGGGAGGACGAAAATGACCTAATTGATCATCCAATGACACAAATACACCTATTGGATGCAAAAGATTGGTTAAAAATCCTAATTGGACAAGATGATGCCTAGGGAGGACGAAAATGACCTAAATATTAATTCAATGACACAAACAAACTTATTGGATGCACAAGATTGGTTAAAAACCCTAATTGGACAAAAATAAGCCTAGGGAGGACGAAAATGACCTAATTGATAATCCAATGACACAAACAAACTTATTGGATGCACAAGATTGGTTAAAAACCCTAATTGGACAAGAATAAACCAAGGGAGGACAAAAATGACCTAAATGTTAATCCAATGACACTACTCAACTTATTGGAAGCACAAGATTGGTTAAAAACCCTAATTGGACAAGAATAAGCCTAGGGAGGACGAAAATGACCTAATTGATCATCCAATGACACAAACACACCTATTGGATGCACAAGATTGGTTAAAAACCCTAATTGGACAAGAATAAGCCTAGGGAGGACGAAAATGACCTAATTGATCATCCAATGACACAAACACACCTATTGGATGCACAAGATTGGTTAAAAACCCTAATTGGACAAGAATATGCCTAGGGAGGACGAAAATGACCTAAATGTTAATCCAATGACACAAATGAACTTATTGGATGCACAAGATTGGTTAAAAACCCTAACTGGACAAGAATAAGCCTTGGGAGGACGAAAATGACCTAAATGTTAATCTAATGACACAACTCAACTTATTGGATGCACAAGATTGGTTAAAAACCCTAATTGGGAAAGAATAAGCCTAGGGAGGACGAAAATGACCTAATTGATTATCCAATGACACAAACACACCTATTGGATGCACAAGATTGGTTAAAAACCCTAATTGGACAATAATATGGCTAAGGAGGACGAAAATGACCTAATTGATCATCCAATGACACAAACACACCAATTGGATGCAAAAGATTGGTTAAAAACCCTAATTGGACAAGAATGTGCCTAGGGAGGACGAAAATGACCTAATTGATCATCCAATGACACAAACACACCTATTGGATGCACAAGATTGGTTAAAAACCCTAATTGGACAAGAATATGCCTAGGGAGGACGAAAATGACCTAAATATTAATTCAATGACACAAACAAAGTTATTGGATGCACAAGATTGGTTAAAAACCCTAATTGGACAAGAATAAGCCTAGGGAGAACATAAATGACCTAATTGATCATCCAATGACACAAACACACCTATTGGATGCACAAGATTGGTTAAAAACCCTAATTGGACAAGAATATGCCTAGGGAGGACGAAAATGACCTAAATATTAATCCAATGACACAAACAAAGTTATTGGATGCACAAGATTGGTTAAAAACCCTAATTGGACAACAATAAGCCTAGGGAGGACGAAAATGACCAAATTGATCATCCAATGACACAAACACACCTATTGGAAGCACAAGATTGGTTAAAAACCCTAATTGGAAAAGAATATGCCTAGGGAGGACGAAAATGACCTAACTGTTAATCCAATGACACAAATGAACTTATTGGATGCACAAGATTGGTTAAAAACCCTAATTGGACAAGAATAAGCCTATGGAGGGCGAAAATGACCTAATTGATCATCCAATGACACAAACACACCTATTGGATGCATAAGATTGGTTAAAAACACTAATTGGGCAAGAATATGCCTAGGGAGGACGAAAATGACCTAATTGATCATCCAATAACACAAATGAACTTATTGGATGCACAAGATTGGTTAAAAACCCTAATTGGACAAGAATAAGCATATAAAGGACGAAAATGACCTAATTGATCATCCAATGACACAAACACACCTATTGGATGCACAAGATTGGTTAAAAACCCTAATTGGA
>JBBPBR010001726.1:11329-26222 GCA_037974775.1 Cicer pinnatifidum
CCCTAGGCTTATTCTTGTCCAATTAGGGTTTTTAACCAATCTTGTGCATCCAATAAGTTTGTTTGTGTCATTGGATTAACATTTAGGTCATTTTCGTCCTCCCTATGAATATTCTTGTCCAATTAGGGTTTTTAACCAATCATGTGCATCCAATAGGTGTGTTTGTGTCATTGGATGATCAATTAGGTCATTTTCGTCCTCCCTAGGCTTATTCTTGTCCAATTAGGGTTTTTAACCAATCTTGTGCATCCAATAAGTTTGTTTGTGTCATTGAAGTAATATTTAGGTCATTTTCGTCCTCCCTAGGCATTATCTTGTCCAATTAGGATTTTTAACCAATCTTTTGCATCCAATAGGTGTGGTTGTGTCATTGGATGATCAATTAGGTCATTTTCGTCCTCCCTAGGCTTATTCTTGTCCAATTAGGGTTTTTAACCAATCTTGTGCATCCAATAACTTTGTTTGTGTCATTGAATTAATATTTAGGTCATTTTCGTCCTCCCTAGGCATATTCTTGTCCAATTAGGGTTTTTAACCAATCTTGTGCATCCAATAGGTGTGTTTGTGTCATTGGATGATCAATTAGGTCATTTTCGTCCTCCTTAGGTTTATTCTTGTCCAATTAGGGTTTTTAACCAATCTTGTGCATCCAATAGGTGTGTTTGTCTCATTGGATGATCAATTAGGTCATTTTCATCCTCCCTAGGCTTATTCTTGTCCAATTAGGGTTTTTAACCAATCTTGTGCATCCAATAGGTGTGTTTGTGTCATTGCATGATCAATTAGGTCATTTTCGTCCTCCCTATGCTTATTCTTGTCCAATTAGGGTTTTTAACCAATCTTGTGCATCCAATAAGTTCATTTGTGTCATTGGATGATCAATTAGGTCATTTTCGTCCTCCCAAGGCTTATTCTTGTCCAATTAGGGTTTTTAACCAATCTTGTGCATCCAATAAGTGTGTTTGTGTCATTGGATGATCAATTAGGTCATTTTTGTCCTTCCTAGGCATATTCTTGTCGAATTAGGGTTTTTAACCAGTCTTGTGCATCCAATAGGTGTGTTTGTGTCATTGGATGATCAATTAGGTCATTTTCGTCCTCCCAAGGCTTATTCTTGTCCAATTACGGTTTTTAACCAATCCGGTGCATCCAATAAGTTCATTTGTGTCATTGGATTAACATTTAGGTCATTTTCGTCCTCCCTAGGCATATTCTTGTCCAATTATGGTTTTTAACCAATCTTGTGCATCCAATAGGTGTGTTTGTGTCATTGGATGATCAATTAGGTCATTTTCGTCCTCCCTAGGCTTATTCTTATCCAATTAGGGTTTTTAACCAATCTTGTGCATCCAATAAGTTCATTTGTGTCATTGGATGATCAATTAGGTCATTTTCGTCCTCCCTAGGCTTATTCTTGTCCAATTAGGGTTTTTAACCAATCTTGTGCATCCAATAAGTTGAGTTTTGTCATTGGATTCACATTTAGGTCATTTTCGTCCTCCCTAGGCTTATTCTTGTCAAATTAGGGTTTTTAACCAATCTTGTGCATCCAATAGGTGTGTTTGTGTCATTGGATGATCAATTAGGTCATTTTCGTCCTCCCAAGGCTTATTCTTGTCCAATTTGGGTTTTTAACCAATCTTGTGCATCCAATAAGTTCATTTGTGTCATTAGATAAACATTTAGGTCATTTTCGTCCTCACTAGGCATATTCTTGTCCAATTAGGGTTTTTAACCAATCTTGTGCATCCAATAGGTGTGTTTGTGTCATTGGATGATCAATTAGGTCATTTTCGTCCGCCCTAGGCTTATGCTTGTCCAATTAGGGTTTTTAACCAATCTTGTGCATCCAATAGGTGTGTTTGTGTCATTGGATGATCAATTAGGTCATTTTCGTCCTCCCTAGGCTTATTCTTGTCCAATTAGGGTTTTTAACCAATCTTGTGCATCCAATAGGTGTGTTTGTGTCATTGGATGATCAATTAGGTCATTTTCGTCCTCCCTAGGCTTATTCTTGTCCAATTAGGGTTTTTAACCAATCTTGTGCATCCAATAAGTTCATTTGTGTCATTGGATGATCAATTAGGTCATTTTCGTCCTCCCTAGGCTTATTCTTGTCCAATTAGGGTATTTAACCAATCTTGTGCATCCAATAACTTTGTTTGTGTCATTGAATTAATATTTAGGTCATTTTCGTCCTCCCTAGGCATATTCTTGTCCAATTAGGGTTTTTAACCAATCTTGTGCATCCAATAGGTGTGTTTGTGTCATTGGATGATCAATTAGGTCATTTTCGTCCTCCCTAGGCATATTCTTGTCCAATTAGGGTTTTTAACCAATCTTGTGCATCCAATAGGTGTGTTTGTGTCATTGGATGATCAATTAGGTCATTTTCGTCCTCCCTATGCATATTCTTGTCCAATTAGGGTTTTTAACCAATCTTGTGCATCCAATAGGTGTGTTTGAGTCATTGGATGATCAATTAGGTCATTTTCGTCCTCCCTAGGCTTATTCTTGTCAAATTAAGGTTTTTAACCAATCTTGTGCCTCCAATAAGTTGAGTTGTGTCATTGGATTAACAATTAGGTCATTTTCGTCCTCCCTAGGCTTATTCTTGTCCAATTAGGGTTTTTAACCGATCTTGTGCATCCAATAAGTTCATTTGTGTCATTGGATTAACATTTAGGTCATTTTCGTCCTCCCTAGGCTTATTCTTGTCCAATTAGGGTTTTTAACCAATCTTGTGCATCCAATAGGTGTGTTTGTGTCTTTGGATGATCAATTAGGTCATTTTCGCCCTCCGTAGGCCTATTCTTGTCCAATTAGGGTTTTTAACCAATCTTGTCCATCCGATAAGTTTGTTTGTGTCATTGAATTAATATTTAGGTCATTTTCGTCCTCCCTAGGCATATTCTTGTCCAATTAGGGTTTTTAACCAATCTTGTGCATCCAATAGGTGTGTTTGTGTCATTGGATGATCAATTAGGTCATTTTCGTCCTCCCTAGGCATATTCTTGTCCAATTAGGGTTTTTAACCAATCTTGTGCATCCAATAGGTGTGTTTGTGTCATTGGATGATCAATTAGATCATTTTCGTCCCCCCTAGGCTTATTCTTGTCCAATTATGGTTTTTAACCAATCTTGAGCATCCAATAGGTGTGTTTGTGTCATTGGATGATCAGTTAGGTCATTTTCGTCCTCCCTAGGCTTATTCTTGTCGAATTAGGGTTTTTAACTAATCTTGTGCATCCAATAAGTTCATTTGTGTCATTGGATGATCAATTAGGTCATTTTCGTCCTCTCTAGGCTTATTTTTGTCCAATTAGGGTTTTTAACCAATCTTGTGCATCCAATAGGTGTGTTTGTGTCATTGGATGATCAATTAGGTCATTTTCGTCCTCCCTAGGCTTATTCTTGTCCAATTAGGGTTTTTAACCAATCTTGTGCATCCAATAGGTGTGTTTGTGTCATTGGATGATCAATTAGGTCATTTTTCTCCTCCCTAGGCTTATTCTTGTCCAATTAGGGTTTTTAACCAATCTTGTGCATCCAATAGGTGTGTTTGTGTCATTGGATGATCAATTAGGTCATTTTCGTCCTCCCTAGGCTTATTCTTGTCCAATTAGGGTTTTTAACCAATCTTGTGCATCCAATAGGTGTGTTTGTGTCATTGGATGATCAATTAGGTCATTTTCGTCCTCCCTAGGCTTATTCTTGTCCAATTAGGGTTTTTAACTAATCTTGTGCATCCAATAAGTGCGTTTGTGTCATTGGATGATCAATTAGGTCATTTTCGTCCTCCCTAGGCATATTCTTGTCCAACTAGGGTTTTTAACCAATCTTGTGCATCCAATAGGTGTGTTTGTGTCATTGGATGATCAATTAGGTCATTTTCGTCCTCCCTAGGCTTATTCTGGTCCAATTAGAGTTTTTAACCAATCTTATGCATCCAATAGGTGTGTTTGTGTCATTGGATGATCAATTAGGTCATTTTCGTCCTCCCTAGGCTTATTCTTGTCCAATTAGGGTTTTTAACCAATCTTGTGCATCCAATAGGTGTGTTTGTGTCATTGGATGATCAATTAGGTCATTTTCGTCCTCCCTAGGCTTATTCTTGTCCAATTAGGGTTTTTAACCAATCTTTATCATCCAATAAGTTCATTTGTGTCATTGGATTAACATTATGTCATTTTCGTCCTCCCTAGGCATATTCTTGTCCAATTAGGGTTTTTAACCAATCTTGTGCATCCAATAGGTGTGTTTGTGTCATTGGATGATCAATTAGGTCATTTTCGTCCTCCCTAGGCTTATTCTTGTCCAATTAGGGTTTTTAACCAATCTTGTGCATCCAATAAGTTGAGTTGTGTCATTGGATTAATATTTAGGTCATTTTCGTTCTCCCTACGCTTATTCTTGTCCAATTAGGGTTTTTAGCCAATCTTGTGCATCCAATAGGTGTGTTTGTGTCATTGCATGATCAATTAGGTCATTTTCGTCCTCCCTAGGCTTATTCTTGTCCAATTAGGGTTTTTAACTAATCTTGTGCAATCAATAAGTTCATTTGTGTCATTGGATGATCAATTAGGTCATTTTCGTCCTCCCTAGGCATATTCTTGTCCAATTAGGGTTTTTAACCAATCTTGTGCATCCAATAGGTGTGTTTGTGTCATTGGATGATCAATTAGGTCATTTTCGTCCTCCCTAGGCATATTCTTGTCCAATTAGGGTTTTTAACCGATCTTGTGCATCCAAAAGGTGTGTTTGTGTCATTGGATGATCAATTAGGTCATTTTCGTCCTCCATAGGCATATTCTTGTCCAATTAGGGTTTTTAACCAATCTTGTGCATCCAATAGGTGTGTTTGTGTCATTGGATGACTAATTAGGTCATTTTCGTCCTCCCTAGGCTTATTCTTGTCCAATTAGGGTTTTTAACCAATCTTGTGCATCCAATAGGTGTGTTTGTGTCATTGGATGATCAATTAGGTCATTTTCGTCCTCCCTAGGCTTATTCTTGTCCAATTAGGGTTTTTAACCAATCTTGTGCATCCGATAAGTTTGTTTGTGTCATTGAATTAATATTTAGGTCATTTTCGTCCTCCGTAGGCATATTCTTGTCCAATTAGGGTTTTTAACCAATCTTCTGCATCCAATAGGTGTGGTTGTGTCATTGGATGATCAAATAGGTCATTTACGTCCTCCCTAGGCATATTCTTGTCCAATTAGGGTTTTTAACCAATCTTGTGCATCCAATAGGTGTGTTTGTGTCATTGGATGATCAATTAGGTCATTTTCGTCCTCCCTAGGCTTATTCTTGTCCAATTAGGGTTTTTAACCAATCTTGTGCATCTAATAGGTGTGTTTGTGTCATTGGATGATCAATTAGGTCATTTTCGTCGTCCCTAGGCTTATTCTTGTCCAATTAAGGTTTTTAACCAATCTTGTGCATCCGATAAGTTTG
The DNA here is from genome assembly GCA_037974775.1 of Cicer pinnatifidum. Lineage (NCBI taxonomy): Eukaryota > Viridiplantae > Streptophyta > Magnoliopsida > Fabales > Fabaceae > Cicer > Cicer pinnatifidum. The sequence goes on from JBBPBR010001726.1 coordinate 16,790, forward strand.
TTTGTGTCATTGAATTAATATTTAGGTCATTTTCATCCTCCCTAGGCATACTCTTGTCCAATTAGGGTTTTTAACCAATCTTGTGCATCCAATAGGTGTGTTTGTGTCATTGGATGATCAATTAGGTCATTTTCGTCCTCCCTAGGCTTATTCTTGTCCAATTAGGGTTTTTAACCAATCTTGTGCATCCAATAAGTTGAGTTGTGTCATTGGATTAACATTTAGGTCATTTTAGTCCTCCCAAGGCTTATTCTTGTCCAATTAGGGTTTTAACCAATCTTGTACATCCAATAGGTGTGTTTGTGTCATTGGATGATCAATTAGGTCATTTTCGTCCTCCATAGGCTTATTCTTGTCCAATTAGGGTTTTTAACCAATCTTGTGCATCCAATAAGTTGAGTTGTGTCATTGGATTAACATTTAGGTCATTTTTGTCCTCCCTAGGCTTATTCTTGTCCAATTAGGGTTTTTAACCAATCTTGTGCATCCAATAAGTTCATTTGTGTCATTGGATTAACATTTAGGTCATTTTCGTCCTCCCTAGGCATATTCTTGTCCAATTAGGGTTTTTAACCAATCTTGTGCATCCAATAGGTGTGTTTGTGTCATTGGATGATCAATTAGGTCATTTTCGTCCTCCCTAGGCTTATTCTTGTCCAATTAGGGTTTTTAACCAATCTTGTGCATCCAATAGGTGTGTTTGTGTCATTGGATGATCAATTAGGTCATTTTCGTCCTCCCTAGGCTTATTCTTGTCCAATTAGGGTTTTTAACCAATCTTGTGCTTCCAATAAGTTGAGTAGTGTCATTGGATTAACATTTAGGTCATTTTTGTCCTCCCTTGGTTTATTCTTGTCCAATTAGGGTTTTTAACCAATCTTGTGCATCCAATAAGTTTGTTTGTGTCATTGGATTATCAATTAGGTCATTTTCGTCCTCCCTAGGCTTATTTTTGTCCAATTAGGGTTTTTAACCAATCTTGTGCATCCAATAAGTTTGTTTGTGTCATTGAATTAATATTTAGGTCATTTTCGTCCTCCCTAGGCATCATCTTGTCCAATTAGGATTTTTAACCAATCTTTTGCATCCAATAGGTGTATTTGTGTCATTGGATGATCAATTAGGTCATTTTCGTCCTCCCTAGGTTTATTCTTGTCCAATTAGGGTTTTTAATTAATCTTGTGCATCCAAAAACTTTGTTTGTGTCATTAAATTAATATTTAGGTCATTTTCGTCCTCCCTAGGCATATTCTTGTCCAATTAGGGTTTTTAACCAATCTTGTGCATCCAATAGGTGTGTTTGTGTCATTGGATGATCAATTAGGTCATTTTCGTCCTCCCTAGGCTTATTCTTGTCCAATTAGGGTTTTTAACCAATCTTGTGCATCCAATAGGTGTGTTTGTGTCATTGGATGATCAATTAGGTCATTTTCGTCCTCCCTAGGCTTATTCTTGTCCAATTAGGGTTTTTAACCAATCTTGTGCATCCAATAAGTTCATTTGTGTCATTGGATGATCAATTAGGTCATTTTTGTCCTCCCTAGGCTTATTCTTGTCCAATTAAGGTTTTTAACCAATCTTGTGCATCCAATAAATTTGTTTGTGTCATTGAATTAATATTTAGGTCATTTTCGTCCTCCCTAGGCATATTCTTCTCCAATTAGGGTTTTTAACCAATCTTGTGCATCCAATAAGTTTGTTTGTGTCATTGAATTCATATTTAGGTCATTTTCGTCCTCTCTAGGCATCATCTTGTCCAATTAGGGTTTTTAACCAATCTTTTGCATCCAATAGGTGTGTTTGTGTCATTGGATGATCAATTAGGTCATTTTCGTCCTCCCTAGGCTTATTCTTGTCCAATTAGGGTTTTTAACCAATCTTGTGCATCCAATAAGTTTGTTTGTGTCATTGAATTAATATTTAGGTCATTTTCGTCCTCCCTAGGCATATTCTTGTCCAATTAGGGTTTTTAACCAATCTTGTGCATCCACTAGGTGTGTTTGTGTCATTGGATCATCAATTAGGTCATTTTCGTCCTCCCTAGACTTATTCTTGTACAATTAGGGTTTTTAACCAATCTTGTGCATCCAATAAGTTAATTTGTGTCATTGGATTAACATTTAGGTCATTTTCGTCCTCCCTAGGCATATTCTTGTCCAATTAGGGATTTTAACCAATCTTGTGCATCCAATAGGTGTGTTTGTGTCATTGGATGATCAATTTAGGTCATTTTCGTCCTCCCTAGGCAGATTCTTGTCCAATTAGGGTTTTTAACCAATCTTGTGCATCCAATAGGTGTGTTTGTGTCATTGGATGATCAATTAGGTCATTTTCGTCCTCCCTAGGCATATTCTTGTCCAATTAGGGTTTTTAACCAATCTTGTGCATCCAATAGGTGTGTTTGTGTCACTGGATGATCATTTAGGTCATTTTCGTCCTCCCTAGGCATATTCTTGTCCAATTAGGGTTTTTAACCAATCTTGTGCATCCAATAGGTGTGTTTGTGGCAATGGATGATCAATTAGGTCATTTTCGTCCTCCCAAGGCATATTCTTGTCCAATTAGGGTTTTTAACCAATCTTGTGCATCCAATAGGTGTGTTTGTGTCATTGGATGATCAATTAGGTCATTTTCGTCCTCCCTAGGCATATTCTTGTCCAATTAGGGTTTTTAACCAACCTTGTGCATCCAATAAGTTCATTTGTGTCATTGGATTAACATTTAGGTCATTTTCGTCCTCCCTAGGCATATTCTTGTCCAATTAGGGTTTTTAACAAATCTTGTGCTTCCAATAGGTGTGTTTGTGTCATTGAATTAATATTTAGGTCATTTTCGTCCTCCCTAGGCTTATTCTTGTCCAATTAGGGTTTTTAACCAATCTTGTGCATCCAATAAGTTTGTTTATGCCATTGAATTAATATTTAGGTCATTTTCGTCCTCCCTAGGCATATTCTTGTCCAATTAGGGTTTTTAACCAATCTTGTGCATCCAATAGGTGTGTTTGTGTCATTGGATGATCAATTAGGTCATTTTCGTCCTACCTAGACTTATTCTTGTCAAATTAGGGTTTTTAATCAATCTTGTGCATCCAATAACTTTGTTTGTGTCATTGAATTAATATTTAGGTCATTTTCGTGCTCCCTATGCATATTCTTGTCCAATTAGGGTTTTTAACCAATCTTGTGCATCCAATAGGTGTGTTTGTGTCATTGGATGATCAATTAGGTCATTTTCGTCCTCCCTAGGCTTATTCTTGTCCAATTAGGGTTTTTAACCAATCTTGTGCATCCAATAACTTTGTTTTTGTCATTGAATTAATATTTAGGTCATTTTCGTCCTCCCTAGGCATATTCTTGTCCAATTAGGGTTTTTAACCAATCTTGTGCATCCAATAGGTGTGTTTGTGTCATTGGATGATCAATTTAGGTCATTTTCGTCCTCCCTAGGCATATTCTTGTCCAATTAGGGTTTTTAACCAATCTTGTGCATCCGATAGGTGTGTTTGTGTCATTGGATGATCAATTTAGGTCATTTTCGTCCTCCATAAGCATATTCTTGTCCAATTAGGGTTTTTAACCAATCTTGTGCATCCAATAGGTGTGTTTGTGTCATTGGATGATCAATTAGGTCATTTTCGTCCTTCCTAGGCTTATTCTTGTCCAATTCGGGTTTTTACCAAATCATGTGCATCCAATAAGTTCATTTGTATCATTGGATGATCAATTAGGTAATTTTCGTCCTCCCTAGGCATATTCTTGTCCAACTTGGGTTTTAAACCAATTTTGTGCATCCAATAGATGTGTTTGTGTCATTGGATGATCAATTAGGTCATTTTCGTCCTCCCTAGGCTTATTCTTGTCCAATTAGGGTTTTTAACCAATCTTGTGCATCCAATAGGTGTGTTTGTGTCATTGGATGATCAATTAGGTCATTTTCGTCCTCCCTAGGCTTATTCTTGTCCAATTAGGGTTTTTAACCAATCTTGTGCATCCAATAGGTGTGTTTGTGTCATTGGATGATCAATTAGGTCATTTTCGTCCTCCCTAGGCTTATTCTTGTCCAATTAGGGTTTTTAACAAATCTTGTGCATCCAATAAGTTCATATGTGTCATTGGATGATCAATTAGGTCATTTTCGTCCTCCCTAGGCTTATTCTTGTCCAATTAGGGTTTTTAACCAATCTTGTGCATCCAATAGGTGTGTTTGTGTCATTGGATGATCAATTAGGTCATTTTCGTCCTCCCTAGGCTTATTCTTGTCCAATTAGGGTTTTTAACCAATCTTGTGCATCCAATAGGTGTATTTGTGTCATTGGATGATCAATAAAGTAATTTTCAGCCTCCCTAGGCTTATTCTTGTCCAATTAGGGTTTTTAACCAATCTTGTGCATCCAATAGGTGTGTTTGTGTCATTGGATGATCAATTAGGTCATTTTCGTCCTCCCTAGGCTTATTCTTGTCCAATTAGGGTTTTTAACCAATCTTGTGCATCCAATAGGTGTGTTTGTGTCATTGGATGATCAATTAGGTCATTTATCGTCCTCCCTAGGCTTATTCTTGTCCAATTAGGGTTTTTAACCAATCTTGTGCATCCAATAGGTTGAGTTGTGTCATTGGATTAACATTTAGGTCATTTTCGTCCTCCCTAGGCATATTCTTGTCCAATTAGGGTTTTTAACCAATCTTGTGCATCCAATAGGTGTGTTTGTGTCATTGGATGATCAATTAGGTCATTTTCGTCCTCCCTAGGCTTATTCTTGTCCAATTAGGGTTTTTAACCAATCTTGTGCATCCAATAGGTGTGTTTGTGTCATTGGATGATCAATTAGGTCATTTTCGTCCTCCCTAGGCTTATTCTTGTCCAATTAGGGTTTTTAACCATTCTTGTGCATCCAATAGGTGTGTTTGTGTCATTGGATGATCAATTAGGTCATTGTTGTCCTCCCTAGGCTTATTCTTGTCCAATTAGGGTTTTTAACCAATCTTGTGCATCCAATAGGTGTGTTTGTGTCATTGGATGATCAATTAGGTCATTTTCGTCCTCCCTAGGCTTATTCTTGTCCAATTAGGGTTTTTAACCAATCTTGTGCATCCAATAGGTGTGTTTGTGTCATTGGATGATCAATTAGGTCATTTTCGTCCTTTCTATGCTTATTCTTGTCCAATTAAGGTTTTTAACAAATCTTGTGCATCCAATAAGTTCATTTGTGTCATTGGATGATCAATTAGGTCATTTTCGTCCTCCCTAGGCTTATTCTTGTCCAATTAGGGTTTTTAACCAATCTTGTGCATCCAATAGGTGTGTTTGTGTCATTGGATGATCAATTAGGTCATTTTCGTCCTCCCTAGGCTTATTCTTGTCCAATTAGGGTTTTTAACCAATCTTGTGCATTCAATAGGTGTGTTTGTGTCAATGGATGATCAATTAGGTCATTTTCGTCCTCCCTAGGCTTATTCTTGTCCAATTAGGGTTTTTAACCAATCTTGTGCATCCAATAGGTGTGTTTGTGTCATTGGATGATCAATTAGGTCATTTTCGTCCTCCCTAGGCTTATTCTTGTCCAATTAGGGTTTTTAACCAATCTTGTGCATCCAATAAGTTGAGTTGTGTCATTCGATTAACATTTAGGTCATTTTCGTCCTCCGTAGGCTTATTCTTGTCCAATTAGGGTTTTTAACCAATCTTGTGCATCCAATAGGTGTGTTTGTGTCATTGGATGATCAATTAGGTCATTTTCGTCCTCCCTAGGCTTATTCTTGTCCAATTAGGGTTTTTAACCAATCTTGTGCATCCAATAGGTGTGTTTGTGTCATTGGATGATCAATTAGGTCATTTTCGTCCTCCCTAGGCATATTCTTGTCCAAATTCGGGTTTTTAACCAATCTTGTGCATCCAATAGGTGTGTTTGGTTCATTGGATGATCAATTAGGTCATTTTCATCCTCCCTAGGCATATTCTTGTCCAATTAGGGTTTTTAACCAATCTTGTGCATCCAATAGGTGTGTTTGTGTCATTGGATGATCAATTAGGTCATTTTCGTCCTCCCTAGGCTTATTCTTGTCCAATTAGGGTTTTTAACCAATCTTGTGCATCCAATAGGTGTGTTTGTGTCATTGGATGATCAATTAGGTCATTTTCTTCCTCCCTAGGCTTATTCTTGTCCAATTAGGGTTTTTAACCAATCTTGTGCATCCAATAACTTTGTTTATGTCATTGGATGATCAATTAGGTCATTTTCGTCCTCCCTAGGCTTATTCTGGTCCAATTAGGGTTTTTAACCAATCTTGTGCATCCAAAAAGTTTCTTTATGTCATTGAATTAATATTTAGGTCATTTTCGTCCTCCCTTGGCATATTCTTGTCCAATTAGGGTTTTTAACCAATCTTGTGCATCCAATAGGTGTGTTTGTGTCATTGGATGATCAATTAGGTCATTTTCGTCCTCCCTAGGCTTATTCTTGTCCAATTAGGGTTTTTAACCAATCTTGTGCATCCAATAGGTGTGTTTGTGTCATTGGATGATCAATTAGGTCATTTTCGTCCTCCCTAGGCTTATTCTTGTCCAATTAGGGTTTTTAACCAATCTTGTGCATCCAATAGGTGTGTTTGTGTCATTGGATGATCAATTAGGTCATTTTCGTCCTTTCTATGCTTATTTTTGTCCAATTAGGGTTTTTAAGCAATCTTGTGCATCCAATAAGTTCATTTGTGTCATTGGATGATCAATTAGGTCATTTTCGTCCTCCCTAGGCATATTCTTGTCCAACTAGGGTTTCTAACCAATCTTGTGCTTCCAATAGATGTGTTTGTGTCATTGGATGATCAATTAGGTCATTTTCGTCCTCCCTAGGCTTATTCTTGTCCAATTAGGGTTTTTAACCAATCTTGTGCATCCAATAGGTGTGTTTGTGTCATTGGATGATCAATTAGGTCATTTTCGTCCTCCCTAGGCTTATTCTTGTCCAATTAGGGTTTTTAACCAATCTTGTGCATCCAATAGGTGTGTTTGTGTCATTGGATGATCAATTAGGTCATTTTCGTCCTCCCTAGGCTTATTCTTGTCCAATTAGGGTTTTTAACCAATCTTGTGCATCCAATAAGTTCATTTGTGTCATTGGATGATCAATTAGGTCATTTTCGTCCTTCCTAGGCATATTCTTGATCAACTAGGGTTTTAAACCAATCTTGTGCATCCAATAGGTGTGTTTGTGTCATTGGATGATCAATTAGGTCATTTTCGTCCTCCCTAGGCTTATTCTTGTCCAATTAGGGTTTTTAACCAATCTTGTGCATCCAATAGGTGTGTTTGTGTCATTGGATGATCAATTAGGTCATTTTCGTCCTCCCTAGGCTTATTCTTGTCCAATTAGGGTTTTTAACCAATCTTGTGCATCCAATAGGTGTGTTTGTGTCATTGGATGATCAATTAGGTCATTTTCGTCCTCCCTAGGCTTATTCTTGTCCAATTAGGGTTTTTAACCAATATTGTGCATCCAATAAGTTTGTTTGTGTCATTGGATTAACATTTAGGTTATTTTCTTCCTCCCTAGGAATATTCTTGTCCAATTAGGGTTTTTAACCAATCTTGTGCATCCAATAGGTGTGTTTGTGTCATTGGATGATCAATTAGGTCATTTTCCTCCTTCCTAGGCATATTCTTGTCCAATTACGGTTTTTAACCAATCTTGTGCATCCAATAGGTGTGTTTGTGTCATTGGATGATCAATTAGGTCATTTTCGTCCTCCCTAGGCATATTCTTGTCCAATTTGGGTTTTTAACCAATCTTGTGCATCCAATAAGTTCATTTGTGTCATTGGATGATCAATTAGGTCATTTTCGTCCTCCCAAGGCTTATTCTTGTCCAATTAGGGTTTTTAACCAATCTTGTGCATCCAATAAGTGTGTTTGTGTCATTGGATGATCAATTAGGTCATTTTCGTCCTTCCTAGGCATATTCTTGTCGAATTAGGGTTTTTAACCAGTCTTGTGCATCCAATAGGTGTGTTTGTGTCATTGGATGATCAATTAGGTCATTTTCGTCCTCCCAAGGCTTATTCTTGTCCAATTACGGTTTTTAACTAATCTGGTGCATCCAATAAGTTCATTTGTATCATTGGATTAACATTTAGGTCATTTTCGTCCTCCCTAGGCATATTCTTGTCCAATTAGGGTTTTTAACCAATCTTGTGCATCCAATAGGTGTGTTTGTGTCATTGGATGATCAATTAGGTTATTTTCGTCCTCCCTAGGCTTATTCTTGTCCAATTAGGGTTTTTAACCAATCTTGTGCATCCAATAAGTTCATTTGTGTCATTGGATGATCAATTAGGTCATTTTCGTCCTCCATAGGCTTATTCTTGTCCAATTAGGGTTTTTAACCAATCTTGTGCATCCAATAAGTTGAGTTGTGTCATTGGATTAACATTTAGGTCATTTTCTTGCTCCCTAGGCTTTTTTTCTTGTCCAATTAGGGTTTTTAACCAATCTTGTGCATCCAATAAGTTCATTTGTGTCATTGGATTAACATTTAGGTCATTTTCGTCCTCCCTAGGCATATTCTTGTCCAATTAGGGTTTTTAACCAATCTTGTGCATCCAATAGGTGTGTTTGTGTCATTGGATGATCAATTAGGTCATTTTCGTCCTCCCTAGGCTTATTCTTGTCCAATTAGGGTTTTTAACCAATCTTGTGCATCCAATAGGTGTGTTTGTGTCATTGGATGATCAATTAGGTCATTTTCGTCCTTCCTAGGCATATTCTTGTCCAATTAGGGTTTTTAACCAGTCTTTTGCATCCAATAGGAGTGTTTGTGTCATTGGATGATCGATTAGGTCATTTTCGTCCTCCGAAGGCTTATTCTTGTCCAATTAGGGTTTTTAACCAATCTTGTGCATCCAATAAGTTCATTTGTGTCATTGGATTAACATTTAGGTCATTTTCGTCCTCCCTAGGCATATTCTTGTCCAATTAGGGTTTTTAACCAATCTTGTGCACGCAATAGGTGTGTTTGTGTCATTGGATGATCAATTAGGTCATTTTCGTCCTCCCTAGGCTTATTCTTGTCCAATTAGGGTTTTTAACCAATCTTGTGCATCCAATAAGTTCATTTGTGTCATTGGATGATCAATTAGGTCATTTTCGTCCTCACTAGGCATATTCTTGTCCAACTAGGGTTTTAAACCAATCTTGTGCATCTAATAGGTGTGTTTGTGTCATTGGATAATCAATTAGGTCATTTTCGTCCTCCCTAGGCTTATTCTTGTCCAATTAGGGTTTTTAACCAATCTTGTGCATCCAATAGGTGTGTTTGTGTCATTGGATGATCAATTAGGTCATTTTCGTCCTCCCTAGGCTTATTCTTTTCCAATTAGGGTTTTTAACCAATCTTGTGCATCCAATAGGTGTGTTTGTGTCATTGGATGATCTATTAGGT
>JBBPBR010001727.1:0-22839 GCA_037974775.1 Cicer pinnatifidum
TAATTGGACAAGAATAAGCCTAGTGAGGACGAAAATGACCTAATTGATCATCCAATGACACAAACACACCTATTAGATGCACAAGATTGGTTTAAAACCCTAATTGGACAAGAATATGCCTAGTGAGGACGAAAATGACCTAATTGATCATCCAATGACACAAATGAACTTATTGGATGCACATGATTGGTTAAAAACCCTAATTGGACAAGAATAAGCATAGAAAGGACGAAAATGACCTAACTGATCATCCAATGACACAAACACACCTATTGGATGCACAAGATTGGTTAAAAACCTTAATTGGACAAGAATATGCCTAGGGAGGACGAAAATGAGCTAAATGTTAATCCAATGACACAAATGAACTTATTGGATGCACAAGATTGGTTAAAAACCCTAATTGGACAAGAATAAGCCTAGGGAGGACGAAAATGACCTAATTGATCATCCAATGACACAAACACACCTATTGGATGCACAAGATTGGTTAAAAACACTAATTGGACAAGAATAAGCCTAGGGAGGACGAAAATGACCTAAATATTAATTCAATGACACAAACAAAGTTATTGAATGCACAAGATTGGTTAAAAACCCTAATTGGACAAGAATAAGCCTAGGGAGGACAAAAACGACCTAATTGATCATCCAATGACACAAACACACCTATTAGATGCACAAGATTGGTTTAAAACCCTAGTTGGACAAGAATATGCTTAGTGAGGAAGAAAATGACCTAATTGATCATCCAATGACACAAATGAACTTATTGGATGCACAAGATTGGTTAAAAACCCTAATTGGACAAGAATAAGCCTAGGGAGGACGAAAATGACCTAATTGATCATCCAATGACACAAACACACCTATTGGATGCACAAGATTGGTTAAAAACCCTAATTGGACAAGAATATGCCTAGGGAGGACGAAAATGACCTAAATGTTAATCGAATGACACAAATAAACTTATTGGATGATCAAGATTGCTTAAAAACCCTAATTGGACAAGAATAAGCCTAGGGAGGACGAAAATGACCTAATTGATCATCCAATGACACAAACACACCTATTGGATGCACAAGATTGGTTAAAAACCCTAATTGGACAAGAATATGCCTAGGGAGGACGAAAATGACCTAATTGATCATCCAATGACACAAACTAACTTATTGGATGCACAAGATTGGTTAAAAACCCTAATTGGACAAGAATAAGCCTAGGGAGGACGAAAATGACCTAATTGATCATCCAATGACACAAACACACCTATTGGATGCACAAGATTGGTTAAAAACCCTAATTGGACAATAATATGCCTAGGGAGGAGGAAAATGACCTAAATATTAATTCAATGACACAAACAAAGTTATTGGATGCATAAGATTGGTTAAAAACCCTAATTGGAGAAGAATAAGCCTAGGGAGGACGAAAATGACCTAATTGATCATCCAATGACACAAACACACCTATTGGATGCACAAGATTGGTTAAAAACCCTAATTGGACAAGAATATGCCTAGAGAGGACGAAAATGACCTAATTGATCATCCAATGACACAAATACACCTATTGGATGCACAAGATTGGTTAAAAACCCTAATTGGACAAGAATATGCATAGGGAGGACGAAAATGACCTAAATGTTAATCCAATGACACAAATGAACTTATTGAATGCACAAGATTGGTTAAAAACCCTAATTGGACAAGAATAAGCCTAGGGAGGACGAAAATGACCTAATTGATCATCCAATGACACAAACACACCTATTGGATGCACAAGATTGGTTAAAAACCCTAATTGGACAAGAATATGCCTAGAGAGGACGAAAATGACCTAATTGATCATCCAATGACACAAATACACCTATTGGATGCACAAGATCGGTTAAAAACCCTAATTGGACAAGAATAAGCCTAGGGATGACAAAAATGACCTAATTGATCATCCAATGACACAAACACACCAATTGGATGCATAAGATTGGTTAAAAACCCTAATTGGACAAAAATATGCCCTGGGAGGACGAAAATGACCTAATTGATCATCCAATGACACAAACACACCTATTGGATGCAGAAGATTGGTTAAAAATCCTAATTGGACAAGAATAAGCCTAGGGAGGACGAAAATGACCTAATTGATCATCCAACGCACAAACACACCTATTGGATGCACAAGATTGGTTAAAAACCCTAATTGGACAAGAATAAGCCTAGGGAGGACGAAAATGACCAAATTGATCATCTATTGCCACAAACACACCTATTGGATGCACAAGATTGGTTAAAAACCCTAATTGGACAAGAATATGCCTAGGGAGGACGAAAATGACCTAATTGATCATCCAATGACACAAACACACCTATTGGATGCAAAAGATTGGTTAAAAACTCTAATTAGACAAGAATATGCCTAGGGAGGAAGAAAATGAGCTAAATGTTAATCCAATGACACAAATGAACTTATTGGATGCACAAGATTGGTTAAAAACCCTAATTGGAAAAGAATAAGCCTAGGGAGAACGAAAATGACCTAAATGCTAATCCAATGACACAACTCAACTTATTGGATGCACAAGATTGGTTAAAAACCCTAATTGGGCAAGAATAAGCCTAGGGAGGACGAAAATGACCTAATTGATCATCCAATGACACAAACACACCTATTGGATGCACAAGATTGGTTAAAAACCCTAATTGGACAAGAATATGCCTAGGGAGGACGAAAATGACCTAAATATTAATTCAATGACACAAACAAACTTGTTGGATGCACAAGATTGGTTAAAAACCCTAATTGGACAAGAATAAGCATATGGAGGACGAAAATGACCTAATTGATCCTCCAATGACAAAAACACACCTATTGGATGCACAAGATTGGTTAAAAACCCTAATTGGACAAGAATAAGCCTAGGGAGGACGAAAATGACCAAATTGATCATCCATTGCCACAAACACACCTATTGGATGCACAAGATTGGTTAAAACCCCCTAATTGGGCAAGAATAAGCATAGGGAGGACGAAGATGACCTAATTGATCATCCAATGACACAAACACACCTATTGGATGCACAAGATTGGTTAAAAACCCTAATTGGACAAGAATAAGCCTAGGGAGGACGAAAATGACCAAATTGATCATCCAATGACACAAACACACCTATTGGATGCACAAGATTGGTTAAAAACCCTAATTGGACAAGAATATGCCTAGGGAGGACAAAAATGACCTAAATATTAATTCAATGACATAAACAAACTTGTTGGATGCACAAGATTGGTTAAAAACCCTAATTGGACAAGAATAAGCCTAGGGAGGACGAAAATGACCTAATTGATCATTGAATGACACAAACACACCTATTGGATGCACAAGATTGGTTAAAAACCCTAATTGGACAAGAATAAGCCTAGGGAGGACGAAAATGACCTAATTGATCATCCAATGACACAAACACACCTATTGGATGCACAAGATTGGTTAAAAACCCTAATTGGACAAGAATAAGCCTAGTGAGGACGAAAATAACCTAATTGATCATCCAATGACACAAACACACCTATTGGATGCACAAGATTGGTTAAAAACCCTAATTGGACAAGAATATGCCTAGGGAGGACGAAAATGACCTAATTGATCATCGAATGACACAAACACACTTATTGGATTCAAAAGTTTGGTTAAAAACCCTAATTGGACAAGAATATGCCTAGGGAGAACGAATATGACCTAAATTTTAATCCAATAACACAAATAAACTTATTGGATGCACAAGATTGGTTAAAAACCCTAATTGGACAAGAATAAGCCTAGGGAGGACGAAAATGACCTAATTGATCATCCAATGACACAAATGAACTTATTGGATGCACAAGATTGGTTAAAAACCCTAATTGGACAAGAATAAGCCTAGGGAGGACGAAAATGACCTAATTGATCATCCAATGACACAAACACACCTATTGGATGCACAAGATTGGTTAAAAACCCTAATTGGACAAGAATATGCCTAGGGAGGACGAAAATGACCTAAATATTAATTCAATGACACAAACAACCTTATTGGATGCACAAGATTGGTTAAAAACCCTAATTGGACAAGAATAAGCCTAGGGAGGACGAAAATGACCTAATTGATCATCCAATGACACAAACACACCTATTGGATGCACAAGATTGGTTAAAAACCCTAATTGGACAAGAATAAGCTTATGGAGTACGAAAATGACCTAATTGATCATCCAATGACACAAACACACCTATTGGATGCACAAGATTGGTTTAAAACCCTAGTTGGACAAGAATATGCCTAGTAAGGACGAAAATGACCTAATTGATCATCCAATGACACAAATGAACTTATTGGATGCACAAGATTGGTTAAAAACCCTAATTGGACAAGAATAAGCCTAGGGAGGACGAAAATGACCTAATTGATCATCCAATGACACAAACACACCTATTGGATGCACAAGATTGGTTAAAAACCCTAATTGGACAAGAATAAGCCTAGGGAGGACGAAAATGACCTAATTGATCATCCAATGACACAAACACACCTATTGGATGCACAAGATTTGTTTAAAACCCTAGTTGGACAAGATTATGCCTAGGAAGGACGAAAATGACCTAATTGATCATCCAATGACACAAATGAACTTATTGGATGCACAAGATTGGTTAAAAACCCTAATTGGACAAGAATAAGCCTAGGGAGGACGAAAATGACCTAATTGATCATCCAATGACACAAACACACCTATTGGATGCACAAGATTGGTTAAAAACCCTAATTGGACAAGAATAAGCCTAGGGAGGACGAAAATGACCTAATTGATCATCCAATGACACAAACACACCTATTGGATGCACAAGTTTGGTTAAAAACCCTAATTGGACAAGAATATACCTAGGGAGGACGAAAATGACCTAAATATTAATTTAATGACATAAACAAACTTGTTGGATGCACAAGATTGGTTAAAAACCCTAATTGGACAAGAATAAGCCTAGGGAGGACGAAAATGACCTAATTGATCATCCAATGACACAAACACACCTATTGGAAGCACAAGAGTGGTTAAAAACCCTAATTGGACAAGAATATGCCTAGGGAGGACGAAAATGACCTAATTGATCATCCAATGACACAAACACACCTATTGGATGCACAAGATTGGTCAAAAACCCTAATTGGACAAGAATATGCCTAGGGAGGACGAAAATGACCTAAATATTAATTCAATGACATAAACAAACTTGTTGGATGCACAAGATTGGTTAAAAACACTAATTGGACAAGAATAAGCCTAGGGAGGACGAAAATGACCTAATTGATCATCCAATGACACAAACACACCTATTGGAAGCACAAGAGTGGTTAAAAACCCTAATTGGACAAGAATATGCCTAGGGAGGACGAAAATGACCTAAATGTTAATCCAATGACACAAATGAACTTATTGGATGCACAAGATTGGTTAAAAACCCTAATTGGACAAGAATATGCCTAGGGAGGACGAAAATGACCTAAATGTTAATCCAATGATACAAATGAATTTATTGGATGCACAAGATTGGTTAAAAACCCTAATTGAACAAGAATAAGCCTAGGGAGGACGAAAATGACCTAATTGATCATCTAATGACACAAACACACCTATTCGATGCACAAGATTGGTTAAAAACCCTAATTGGACAAGAATAAGCCTAGGGAGGACGAAAATGACCTAATTGATCATCCAATGACACAAACACACCTATTGGATGCACAAGATTGGTTAAAAACCCTAATTGGACAAGAATAAGCCTAGGGAGGACGAAAATGACCTAATTGATCATCCATTGCCACAAACACACCTATGGGATGCACAAGATTGGTTAAAAACCCTAATTGGACAAGAATATGCCTTGGGAGGACGAAAATGACCTAATTGGTCATCCAATGACACAAACACACCTATTGGATGCAAAAGATTGGTTAAAAACCCTAATTGGACAAGAATAAGCCTAGGGAGGACGAAAATGACCTAATTGATCATCCAATGACACAAACACACCTATTGGATGCACAAGATTGGTTAAAAACCCTAATTGGACAAGAATAAGCCTAGGGAGGACGAAAATGACCTAATTGATCATCCAATGACACAAACACACCTATTGGATGCACAAGATTGGTTAAAAACCCTAATTGGACAAGAATAAGCTTATGGAGTACGAAAATGACCTAATTGATCATCCAATGACACAAACACACCTATTGGATGCACAAGATTGGTTTAAAACCCTAGTTGGACAAGAATATGCCTAGTAAGGACGAAAATGACCTAATTGATCATCCAATGACACAAATGAACTTATTGGATGCACAAGATTGGTTAAAAACCCTAATTGGACAAGAATAAGCCTAGGGAGGACGAAAATGACCTAATTGATCATCCAATGACACAAACACACCTATTGGATGCACAAGATTGGTTAAAAACCCTAATTGGACAAGAATAAGCCTAGGGAGGACGAAAATGACCTAATTGATCATCCAATGACACAAACACACCTATTGGATGCACAAGATTTGTTTAAAACCCTAGTTGGACAAGATTATGCCTAGGAAGGACGAAAATGACCTAATTGATCATCCAATGACACAAATGAACTTATTGGATGCACAAGATTGGTTAAAAACCCTAATTGGACAAGAATAAGCCTAGGGAGGACGAAAATGACCTAATTGATCATCCAATGACACAAACACACCTATTGGATGCACAAGATTGGTTAAAAACCCTAATTGGACAAGAATAAGCCTAGGGAGGACGAAAATGACCTAATTGATCATCCAATGACACAAACACACCTATTGGATGCACAATATTGGTTAAAAACCCTAATTGGACAAGAATAAGCCTAAGGAGGACGAAAATAACCTAATTGATCATCCAATGACACAAACACACCTATTGGATGCACAAGATTGGTTAAAAACCCTAATTGGACAAGAATATGCCTAGGCAGGACGAAAATGACCTAAATGTTAATCCAATGACACAAATGAACTTATTGGATGCACAAGATTGGTTAAAAACCCTAATTGGACAAGAATAAGCCTAGGGAGGACAAAAATGACCTAAATGTTAATCCAATGACACAACTCAACTTATTGGATGCACAAGATTGGTTAAAAACCCTAATTGGACAAGAATAAGCCTATGGAGGACGAAAATGACCTAATTGATCATCCAATGACACAAACACACCTATTGGAGGCACAAGATTGGTTAAAAACCCTAATTGGACAAGAATATGCCTAGGGAGGACGGATATGACCTAAATGTTAATCCAATGACACAAATGAACTTATTGGATGCACAAGATTGGTTAAAAACCCTAATTGGACAAGAATAAGCCTAGGGAGAACGAAAATGACCTAAATGTTAATCCATTGACACAACTCAACTTATTGGATGCACTAGATTGGTAAAAAACCCTAAGTGGACAAGTATAAGCCTAGGGAGGACGAAAATGACCTAATTGATCATCCAATGACACAAATGAACTTATTGGATGCACAAGATTTGTTAAAAACCTTAATTGGACAAGAATAAGCCTAGGGAAGACGAAAATGACCTAATTGATCATCCAATGACACAAACACGCCTATTGGATGCACAAGATTGGTTAAAAACCCTAATTGGACAAGAATATGCCTAGGGAGGACGAAAATGACCTAATTGATCATCCAATGACACAAACACACCTATTGGATCCACAAGATTGGTTAAAATACCTAATTGGACAAGAATATGCCTAGGGAGGACGAATATGACCTAAATGTTAATCCAATAACACAAATGAACTTATTGGATGCACAAGATTGGTTAAAAACCCTAATTGGACAAGAATAAGCTTAGGGAGAACGAAATAGACCTAAATGTTAATCCAATGACACAACTTAACTTATTGGATGCACAAGATTGGTTAAAAACCCTAATTGGACAAGAATATGCCTAGTGAGGACGAAAATGACCTAAATGTTAATCCAATAACACAAATGAACTTATTGGATGCACAAGATTGGTTAAAAACCCTAATTGGACAAGAATAAGCCTAGGGAGGACGAAAATGACCTAATTGATCATCCAATGACACAAACACACCTATTGGATGCACAAGATTGGTTAAAAACCCTAATTGGACAAGAATAAGCCTAGGGAGGACGAAAATGACCTAATTGATCATCCAATGACACAAACACACCTATTAGATGCACAAGATTGGTTTAAAACCCTAGTTGGACAAGAATATGCCTAGTGAGGACGAAAATGACCTAATTGGACAAGAATATGCCTAGGGAGGACGAAAATGACCTAAATGTTAATCCAATGACACAAATGAACTTATTGGATGCACAAGATTGGTTAAAAACCCTAATTGGACAAGAATAAGCCTAGGTAGGACAAAAATAACCTAATTGATCATCCAATGACACAAATACACCTATTGGATGCACAAGATTGGTTAAAAACCCTAATTGGACAAGAATATGCCTAGGGAGGACGAAAATGACATAAATATTAATTCAATGACACAATCAAAGTTATTGGATGCACAAGATTGGTTAAAAACCCTAATTGGACAAGAATAAGTCTAGGGAGGACGAAAATGACCTAATTGATCATCCAATGGCACAAACTCACCTATGGGATGCACAAGATTGGTTAAAAACCCTAGTTGGACAAGAATATGCCTAGGGAGGACGAAAATGACCTAATTGATCATCCAATGATACTAATGAACTTATTGGATGCACAAGATTTGTTGAAAACCCTAATTGGACAAGAATAAGCCTAGGGAGGACGAAAATGACCTAATTGATCATCCAATGACACAAACACACCTATTTGATGCACAAGATTGGTTAAAAACCCTAATTGGACATGAATATGCCTAGGGAGGACAAAAATGACCTAAATATTAATTCAATGACACAAACAAAGTTATTGGACGCACAAGATTGGTTAAAAACCCTAATTGGACAAGAATAAGTCTAGGGAGGACGAAAATGACCTAATTGATCATCCAATGACACAAACACACCTATTTATTGCATAAGATTGGTTAAAAACCCTAATTGGACAAGAATAAGCCTAGGGAGGACGAAAATGACCTAATTGATCATCCAGTGACACAAACACACCTATTGGATGCACATAAATTGGTTAAAAACCCTAATTGGACAAGAATAAGCCTAGGGAGGACAAAAATGACCTAATTGATCATCCAATGACACAAATGAACTTATTGGATGCACAAGATTTGTTGAAAACCCTAATTGGACAAAAATAAGCCTAGGGAGGACGAAAATGACCTAATTGATCATCCAATGACAAAAAGACACCTATTGGATGCACAAGATTGGTTAAAAACCCTAATTGGACAAGAATATGCCTAGGGAGGACGAAAATGACCTAAATATTAATTCAATGACACAAACAAAGTTATTGGACGCGCAAGATTGGTTAAAAACCCTAATTGGACAAGAATAAGTCTAGGGAGGACGAAAATGACCTAATTGATCATCCAATGACACAAACACACCTATTGGATGCACAAGATTGGTTAAAAACCCTAATTGGACAAGAATAAGCCTAGGGAGGACGAAAATGACCTAATTGATCATCCAATGACACAAACACACCTATTAGATGCACAAGATTGGTTAAAAACCCTAATTGGTCAAGAATAAGCCTAGGGAGGACGAAAATGACCTAATTGATCATCTATTGCCACAAACACACCTATTGGATGCACAAGATTGGTTAAACACCTATTGGATGCACAAGATTGGTTAAAAACCCTAATTGGACAAGAATATGCCTAGGGAGGACGAAAATGACCTAATTGATCATCTAATGACATAAACACACCTATTGGATGCACAAGATTGGTTAAAAACCCTAATTGGACAAGAATAAGCCTAGGGAGAACGAAAATGACCTAAATGTTAATCCAATGACACAACTCAACTTATTGGATGCACAAGATTGGTTAAAAACCCTAATTGGAAAAGAATAAGCCTAGGGAGGACGAAAATGACCTAATTGATCATCCAATGACACAAACACACCTATTGGATGCACAAGATTGGTTAAAAACCATAGTTGGACAAGAACATGTCTAGGGAGGACGAAAATGACCTAATTGATCATCCAATGACACTAATGAACTTATTGGATGCACAAGATTGGTTAAAAATCCTAATTGGACAAGAATAAGCCTAGGGAGGACGAAAATGACCTAATTGATCATCCAATGACACAAACACACCTATTGGATGCACAAGATTGGTTAAAAACCCTAATTGGACAAGAATATGCCTAGGGAGGACGAAAATGACCTAATTGATCATCCAATGACACAAACACACCTATTGGATGCACAAGATTAGTTAAAAACCCTAATTGGACAAGAATATGTTAGGGAGGACGAATATGACCTAAATGTTAATCCAATAACACAAATAAACTTATTGGATGCACAAGATTGCTTAAAAACCCTAATTGGACCAGAATAAGCCTATGGAGAACGAAAATGACCTAATTGATCATCCAATGACACAAACACACCTATTGGATGCACAAGATTGGTTAAAAACCCTAATTGGACAAGAATATTCCTAGGGAGGACAGATATGACCTAAATGTTAATCCAATGACACAAATGAACTTATTGGATGCAAAAGATTGGTTAAAAACCCTAATTGGACAAGAATAAGCCTAGGGAGGACGAAAATGACCTAATTGATCATCCAATGACACAAACACACCTATTGGATGCACAAGATTGGTTAAAAACCCTAATTGGACAAGAATAAGCCTAGGGAGGACTAAAATGACCTAATTGATCATCCAATGACACAAACACACCTATTGGATGCACATGATTGGTTAAAAACCCTAATTGGACAAGAATAAGCCTAGGGAGGACGAAAATGACCTAATTGATCATCCAATGACACAAACACACCTATTGAATGCACAAGATTGGTTAAAAACCCTAATTGGACAAGAATAAACCTAGGGAGGACGAAAATGACCTAATTGATCATCCAATGACACAAACACACCTATTGGATGCACAAGATTGGTTAAAAACCCTAATTGGACAAGAATAAGCCTAGGGAGGATGAAAATGACCTAATTGATCATCCAATGACACAAACACACCTATTGGATGCACAAGATTGGTTTAGAACCCTAGTTGGACAAGAATATGCCTAGGGAGGACGAAAATGACCTAAATGTTAATCCAATGACACAAATGAACTTATTGGATGCACAAGATTGGTTAAAAACCCTAATTGGACAAGAATAAGCCTAGGGAGTACGAAAATGACCTAATTGATCATCCAATGACACAAACACACCTATTAGATGCACAACATTGGTTTAAAACCCTAGTTGGACAAGAATATGCCTAGGGAGGACGAAAATGACCTAATTGATCATCCAATGACACAAATGAACTTATTGGATGCACAAGATTGGTTAAAAACCCTAATTGGACAAGAATAAGCCTAGGGAGGACGAAAATGACCTAATTGATCATCCAATGACACAAACACACCTATTGGATGCACAAGATTGGTTAAAAACCCTAATTAGACAAGAATATGCCTAGGGAGGACGAAAATGACCTAAATGTTAATCCAATGACTCAAATGAACTTATTGGATGCACAAGATTGGTTAAAAACCCTAATTGGACAAGAATAAGCCTAGGGAGGACGAAAATGACCTAATTGATCATCCAATGACACAAACACACCTATTGGATGCACAAGATTGGTTAAAAACCCTAATTGGACAACAATATGCCTAGGGAGGACGAAAATGACCTAATTGATCATCCAATGACACAAATGAACTTATTGGATGCACAAGATTGGTTAAAAACCCTAATTGGACAAGAATAAGCCTAGGGAGGACGAAAATGACCTAATTGATCATCCAATGACACAAACACACCTATTGGATGCACAAGATTGGTTAAAAACTTTAATTGGACAAGAATATGCCTAGGGAGGACGAAAATGACCTAAATATTAATTCAATGACACAATCAAAGTTATTGGATGCACAAGATTGGTTAAAAACCCTAATTGGACAAGAATAAGCCTAGGGAGGAAGAAAATGACCTAATTGATCATCCAATGACACAAACACACCTATTGGATGCACAAGATTGGTTTAAAAACCTAGTTGGACAAGAATATGCATAGGGAGGACGAAAATGACCTAATTGATCATCCAATGACACAAATGAACTTATTGGATGCACAAGATTGGTTAAAAACCCTAATTGGACAAGAATAAGCCTAGGGAGGACGAAAATGACCTAATTGATCATCCAATGACACAAACACACCTATTGGATGCACAAGATTGGTTAAAAACCCTAATTGGACAAGAATATGCCTAGGGAGGACGAAAATGACCTAAATATTAATTCAATTAAACAAACAAACTTATTGGATGCACAAGATTGGTTAAAAACCCTAATTGGACAAGAATATGCCTAGGGAGGACGAAAATGACCTAATTGATCATCCAATGACACAAACACACCTATTGGATGCACAAGATTGGCTAAAAACCATAATTGGACAAGAATAAGCCTAGGGAGGACGAAAATGACCTAATTGATCATCCAATGACACAAACACACCTATTGGATGCACAAGATTGGTTAATAACCCTAATTAGACAAGAATAAGCCTAGGTAGGACGAAAATGACCTAATTGATCATCCAATGACACAAACACACCTATTGGATGCACAAGATTGGCTAAAAACCATAATTGGACAAGAATAAGCCTAGGGAAGACGAAAATGACCTAATTGATCATCCAATGACACAAACACACCTATTGGATGCACAAGATTGGCTAAAAACCATAATTGGACAAGAATAAGCCTAGGGAGGACGAAAATGACCTAATTGATCATCCAATGACACAAACACACCTATTGGATGCACAAGATTGGTTAAAAACCCTAATTGGACAAGAATATGCCTAGGGAGGACGAAAATGACCTAAATATTAATTCAATGACACAAACAAAGTTATTGGATGCACAAGATTGGTTAAAAACCCTAATTTTACAAGAATAAGTCTAGGGAGGACGAAAATGACCTAATTGATCATCCAATGACACAAACACACCTATTGGATGCACAAGATTGGTTAAAAACCCTAATTGGACAAGAATAAGCCTAGGGAGGACGAAAATGACCTAATTGATCATCCAATGACACAAACACACCTATTGGATGCACAAGATTGGTTAAAAACCCTAATTGGACAAGAATAAGCCTAGGGAGGACGAAAATGACCTAATTGATCATCCAATGACACAAATGAACTTATTGGATGCACAAGATTTGTTAAAAACCCTAATTTGACAAAGTTATTGGATGCACAAGATTGGTTAAAAACCCTAATTTGACAAGAATAAGTCAAGGGAGG
Source organism: Cicer pinnatifidum (assembly GCA_037974775.1). Lineage (NCBI taxonomy): Eukaryota > Viridiplantae > Streptophyta > Magnoliopsida > Fabales > Fabaceae > Cicer > Cicer pinnatifidum. The sequence goes on from JBBPBR010001727.1 coordinate 13,542, forward strand.
ACGAAAACGACCTAATTGATCATCCAATGACACAAATGAACATATTGGATGCACAAGATTTGTTAAAAACCCTAATTGGACAAGAATATGCCTAGGGAGGACGAAAATGACCTAATTGATCATCCAATGACACAAACACACCTATTGGATGCACAAGATTGGTTAAAAACCCTAATTGGACAAGAATAAGCCTAGGGAGGACGAAAATGACCTAATTGATCATCCAATGACACAAACACACCTATTGGATGCACAAGATTGATTTAAAACCCTAGTTGGACAAGAATATGCCTAGGGAGGACGAAAATGACCTAATTGATCATCCAATGACACAAATGAACTTATTGGATGCACAAGATTGGTTAAAAACCCTAATTGGACAAGAATAAGCCTAGGGAGGACGAAAATGACCTAATTGATCATCCAATGACACAAACACACCTATTGGATGCACAAGATTGGTTAAAAACCCTAATTGGACAAGAATAAGCCTAGGGAGGACGAAAATGACCTAATTGATCATCCAATGACACAACCACACCTATTGGATGCACAAGATTGGTTTAAAACCCTAGTTGGACAAGAATATGCCTAGGGAGGACGAAAATGACCTAATTGATCATCCAATGACACAAATGAACTTATTGGATGCACAAGATTGGTTAAAAACCCTAATTGGACAAGAATAAGCCTAGGGAGGACGAAAATGACCTAATTGATCATCCAATGACACAAACACACCTATTGGATGCACAAGATTGGTTAAAAACCCTAATTGGACAAGAATAAGCCTAGTGAGGACGAAAATGAACTAATTGATCATCCAATGACACAAACACACCTATTGGAAGCACAAGATTGGTTAAAAACCCTAGTTGGACAAGAAAATGCCTAGGGAGGACGAAAACGACCTAATTGATCATCCAATGACACAAATGAACTTATTGGATGCACAAGATTGGTTAAAAACCCTAATTCGACAAGAATAAGCATAGAAAGGACGAAAATGACCTAATTGATCATCCAATGACACAAACACACCTATTGGATGCACAAGATTGGTTAAAAACCCTAATTGGACAAGAATATGCCTAGGGAGGACGAAAATGACCTAAATGTTAATCCAATGACATAAATGAACTTATTGGATGCACAAGATTGGTTAAAAACCCTAATTGGACAAGAATAAGCCTAGGAAGGACGAAAATAACCTAATTGATCATCCAATGACACAAACACACCTATTGGATGCACAAGATTGGTTAAAAACCCTCATTGGACAAGAATATGCGATGGAGGACGAAAATGACCTAAATATTAATTCAATGACACAAACAAAGTTATTGGATGCACAAGATTGGTTAAAAACTCTAATTGGACAAGAAGAAGTCTAGGGAGGACGAAAATGACCTAATTGATCATCCAATGACACAAACACACCTATTGGATGCAATAGATTGGTTAAAAACCCTAGTTGAACAAGAATATGCCTAGGGAGGACGAAAATGACCTAATTGATCATCCAATGACACAAATGAACTTATTGGATGCACAAGATTTGTTAAAAACCCTAATTGGACAAGAATAAGCCTAGGGAGGACGAAAATGACCTAATTGATCATCCAATGACACAAACACACCTATTGGATGCACAAGATTGGTTAAAAACCCTAATTGGACAAGAATATGCCTAGGGAGGACGAAAATGACCTTAATATTAATTCAATGACACAAACAAAGTTATTGGATGCACAAGATTGGTAAAAAACCCTAATTGGACAAGAATAAGTCTAGGGAGGACGTAAATGATCTAATTGATCATCCAATGACACAAACACACCTATTGGATGCACAAGATTGCTTAAAAACCTTAATTGGACAAGAATAAGCCTAGGGAGGACGAAAATGACCTAATTGATCATCCAATGACACAAACACACCTATTGGATGCACAAGATTGGTTAAAAACCCTAATTGGACAAGAATAAGCCTAGGGAGGACGAAAATGACCTAAATATTAATTCAATGACACAAACAAAGTTATTGAATGCACAAGATTGGTTAAAAACCCTAATTGGACAAGAATAAGCCTAGGGATGACGAAAATGACCTAATTGATCATCCAGTGACACAAACACACCTATTAGATGCACAAGATTGGTTTAAAACCCTAGTTGGACAAGAATATGCCTAGTGAGGACGAAAATGACCTAATTGATCATCCAATGACACAAATGAACTTATTGGATGCACAAGATTGGTTAAAAACCCTAATTGGACAAGAATAAGCCTAGGGAGGACGAAAATGACCTAATTGATCATCCAATGACACAAACACACCTATTGGATGCACAAGATTGGTTAAAAACCCTAATTGGACAAGAATATGCCTAGGGAGGACGAAAATGACCTAAATGTTAATCCAAGGACACAAATGAACTTATTGGATGCACCAGATTGGTTAAAAACCGTAATTGGACAAGAATAAGCCTTGGGAGGACGAAAATGACCTAATTGATCATCCAATGACACAAACACACCTATTGGATGCACAAGACTGGTTAAAAACCCTAATTCGACAAGAATATGCCTAGGAAGGACGAAAATGACCTAATTGATCATCCAATGACACAAATGAACTTATTGGATGCACAAGATTGGTTAAAAACCCTAATTGGACAAGAATAAGCATAGGGAGGACGAAAATGACCTAATTGATCATCCAATGACACAAATACACCTATTGGATGCACAAGATTGGTTAAAAACCCTAATTGGACAAGAATATGCCTAGGGAGGACGAAAATGACCTAAATGTTAATCCAATGACACAAATGAACTTATTGGATGCACAAGATTGGTTAAAAACCCTAATTGGACAAGAATAAGCCTAGGGAGGACGAAAATTACCTAAATGTTAATCCAATGACACAACTCAACTTATTGGATGCACAAGATTGGTTAAAAACCCTAATTGGGCAAGGATAAGCCTAGGGAGGACGAAGATGACCTAATTGATCATCCAATGACACAAACACACCTATTGGATGCACAAGATTGGTTAAAAACCCTAATTGGACAAGAATAAGCCTAGGGAGGACGAAAATGACCTAATTGATCATCCAATGACACAAACACACCTATTGGATGCACAAGATTGGTTAAAAACCCTAATTGGACAAGAATATGCCTAGGGAGGACGAAAATGACCTAATTGGTCATCCAATGACACAAACACACCTATTGGATGCACAAGATTGGTTAAAAACCCTAATTGGACAAGAATAAGCCTAGGGAGGACGAAAATAACCTAATTGATCATCCAATGACACAAACACACCTATTGGATGCACAAGATTGGTTAAAAACCCTAATTGGACAAGAATATGCCTAGGCAGGACGAAAATGATCTAAATGTTAATCCAATGACACAAATGAACTTATTGGATGCACAAGATTGGTTAAAAACCCTAATTGGACAAGAATAAGCCTAGGGAGGACGAAAATGACCTAATTGATCATCCAATGACACAAACACACCTATTGGATGCACAAGATTGGTTAAAAACCCTAATTGGACAAGAATATGCCTAGGGAGGACGAAAATGACCTAATTGATCATCCAATGACACAAACACACCTATTGGATGCAGAAGATTGGTTAAAAACCCTAATTGGACAATAATATGCGTAGGGAGGACGAAAATGACCTAAATATTAATTCAATGACACAAACAAACTTATTGGATTCACAAGATTGGTTAAAAACCCTAATTGGGCAAGAATAGGCCTAGGGAGGACGAAAATGACCTAATTGATCATCCAATGACACAAACACACCTATTGGATGCACAAGATTGGTTAAAAACCCTAATTGGACAAGAATAAGCCTAGGGAGGACGAAAATGACCTAATTGATCATCCAATGACACAAACACACCTATTGGATGCACAAGATTGGTTAAAAACCCTAATTGGACAAGAATATGCCTAGGGAGGACGAAAATGACCTAATTGATCATCCAATGACACAAACACAGCTATTGGATTCACAAGATTGGTTTAAAACCCTACTTGGACAAGAATATGCCTAGGGAGGACGGATATGACCTAACTGATCATCCAATGACACAAATGAACTTATTGGATGCACAAGATTGGTTAAAAACCCTAATTGGACAAGAATAAGCCTAGGGAGGACGAAAATGACCTAATTGATCATCCAATGACACAAACACACCTATTGGATGCACAAGATTGGTTTAAAACCCTAGTTGGACAAGAATATGCCTAGTAAGGACGAAAATGACCTAATTGATCATCCAATGACACAAATGAACTTATTGGATGCACAAGATTGGTTAAAAACCCTAATTGGACAAGAATAAGCCTAGGGAGGACGAAAATGACCTAATTGATCATCCAATGACACAAACACACCTATTGGATGCACAAGATTGGTTAAAAACCCTAATTGGACAAGAATAAGCCTAGGGAGGACGAAAATGACCTAATTGATCATCCAATGACACAAACACACCTATTGGATGCACAAGATTTGTTTAAAACCCTAGTTGGACAAGATTATGCCTAGGAAGGACGAAAATGACCTAATTGATCATCCAATGACACAAATGAACTTATTGGATGCACAAGATTGGTTAAAAACCCTAATTGGACAAGAATAAGCCTAGGGAGGACGAAAATGACCTAATTGATCATCCAATGACACAAACACACCTATTGGATGCACAAGATTGGTTAAAAACCCTAATTGGACAAGAATAAGCCTAGGGAGGACGAAAATGACCTAATTGATCATCCAATGACACAAACACACCTATTGGATGCACAAGTTTGGTTAAAAACCCTAATTGGACAAGAATATACCTAGGGAGGACGAAAATGACCTAAATATTAATTTAATGACATAAACAAACTTGTTGGATGCACAAGATTGGTTAAAAACCCTAATTGGACAAGAATAAGCCTAGGGAGGACGAAAATGACCTAATTGATCATCCAATGACACAAACACACCTATTGGAAGCACAAGAGTGGTTAAAAACCCTAATTGGACAAGAATATGCCTAGGGAGGACGAAAATGACCTAATTGATCATCCAATGACACAAACACACCTATTGGATGCACAAGATTGGTCAAAAACCCTAATTGGACAAGAATATGCCTAGGGAGGACGAAAATGACCTAAATATTAATTCAATGACATAAACAAACTTGTTGGATGCACAAGATTGGTTAAAAACACTAATTGGACAAGAATAAGCCTAGGGAGGACGAAAATGACCTAATTGATCATCCAATGACACAAACACACCTATTGGAAGCACAAGAGTGGTTAAAAACCCTAATTGGACAAGAATATGCCTAGGGAGGACGAAAATGACCTAAATGTTAATCCAATGACACAAATGAACTTATTGGATGCACAAGATTGGTTAAAAACCCTAATTGGACAAGAATATGCCTAGGGAGGACGAAAATGACCTAAATGTTAATCCAATGATACAAATGAATTTATTGGATGCACAAGATTGGTTAAAAACCCTAATTGAACAAGAATAAGCCTAGGGAGGACGAAAATGACCTAATTGATCATCTAATGACACAAACACACCTATTCGATGCACAAGATTGGTTAAAAACCCTAATTGGACAAGAATAAGCCTAGGGAGGACGAAAATGACCTAATTGATCATCCAATGACACAAACACACCTATTGGATGCACAAGATTGGTTAAAAACCCTAATTGGACAAGAATATGCCTAGGGAGGACGAAAATGACCTAATTGATCATCCAAAGACACAAATGAACTTATTGGATGCACAAGATTTGTTAAAAACCCTAATTGGACAAGAATAAGCCTAGGGAGGACGAAAATGACCTAATTGATCATCCAATGACACAAACACACCTATTGGATGCACAAGATTGGTTTAAAACCCTAGTTGGACAAGAATATGCCTAGTAAGGACGAAAATGACCTAATTGATCATCCAATGACACAAATGAACTTATTGGATGCACAAGATTGGTTAAAAACCCTAATTGGACAAGAATAAGCCTAGGGAGGACGAAAATGACCTAATTGATCATCCAATGACACAAACACACCTATTGGATGCACAAGATTGGTTAAAAACCCTAATTGGACAAGAATAAGCCTAGGGAGGACGAAAATGACCTAATTGATCATCCAATGACACAAACACACCTATTGGATGCACAAGATTTGTTTAAAACCCTAGTTGGACAAGATTATGCCTAGGAAGGACGAAAATGACCTAATTGATCATCCAATGACACAAATGAACTTATTGGATGCACAAGATTGGTTAAAAACCCTAATTGGACAAGAATAAGCCTAGGGAGGACGAAAATGACCTAATTGATCATCCAATGACACAAACACACCTATTGGATGCACAAGATTGGTTAAAAACCCTAATTGGACAAGAATAAGCCTAGGGAGGACGAAAATGACCTAATTGATCATCCAATGACACAAACACACCTATTGGATGCACAATATTGGTTAAAAACCCTAATTGGACAAGAATAAGCCTAAGGAGGACGAAAATAACCTAATTGATCATCCAATGACACAAACACACCTATTGGATGCACAAGATTGGTTAAAAACCCTAATTGGACAAGAATATGCCTAGGCAGGACGAAAATGACCTAAATGTTAATCCAATGACACAAATGAACTTATTGGATGCACAAGATTGGTTAAAAACCCTAATTGGACAAGAATAAGCCTAGGGAGGACAAAAATGACCTAAATGTTAATCCAATGACACAACTCAACTTATTGGATGCACAAGATTGGTTAAAAACCCTAATTGGACAAGAATAAGCCTATGGAGGACGAAAATGACCTAATTGATCATCCAATGACACAAACACACCTATTGGAGGCACAAGATTGGTTAAAAACCCTAATTGGACAAGAATATGCCTAGGGAGGACGGATATGACCTAAATGTTAATCCAATGACACAAATGAACTTATTGGATGCACAAGATTGGTTAAAAACCCTAATTGGACAAGAATAAGCCTAGGGAGAACGAAAATGACCTAAATGTTAATCCATTGACACAACTCAACTTATTGGATGCACTAGATTGGTAAAAAACCCTAAGTGGACAAGTATAAGCCTAGGGAGGACGAAAATGACCTAATTGATCATCCAATGACACAAATGAACTTATTGGATGCACAAGATTTGTTAAAAACCTTAATTGGACAAGAATAAGCCTAGGGAAGACGAAAATGACCTAATTGATCATCCAATGACACAAACACGCCTATTGGATGCACAAGATTGGTTAAAAACCCTAATTGGACAAGAATATGCCTAGGGAGGACGAAAATGACCTAATTGATCATCCAATGACACAAACACACCTATTGGATCCACAAGATTGGTTAAAATACCTAATTGGACAAGAATATGCCTAGGGAGGACGAATATGACCTAAATGTTAATCCAATAACACAAATGAACTTATTGGATGCACAAGATTGGTTAAAAACCCTAATTGGACAAGAATAAGCTTAGGGAGAACGAAATAGACCTAAATGTTAATCCAATGACACAACTTAACTTATTGGATGCACAAGATTGGTTAAAAACCCTAATTGGACAAGAATATGCCTAGTGAGGACGAAAATGACCTAAATGTTAATCCAATAACACAAATGAACTTATTGGATGCACAAGATTGGTTAAAAACCCTAATTGGACAAGAATAAGCCTAGGGAGGACGAAAATGACCTAATTGATCATCCAATGACACAAACACACCTATTGGATGCACAAGATTGGTTAAAAACCCTAATTGGACAAGAATAAGCCTAGGGAGGACGAAAATGACCTAATTGATCATCCAATGACACAAACACACCTATTAGATGCACAAGATTGGTTTAAAACCCTAGTTGGACAAGAATATGCCTAGTGAGGACGAAAATGACCTAATTGGACAAGAATATGCCTAGGGAGGACGAAAATGACCTAAATGTTAATCCAATGACACAAATGAACTTATTGGATGCACAAGATTGGTTAAAAACCCTAATTGGACAAGAATAAGCCTAGGTAGGACAAAAATAACCTAATTGATCATCCAATGACACAAATACACCTATTGGATGCACAAGATTGGTTAAAAACCCTAATTGGACAAGAATATGCCTAGGGAGGACGAAAATGACATAAATATTAATTCAATGACACAATCAAAGTTATTGGATGCACAAGATTGGTTAAAAACCCTAATTGGACAAGAATAAGTCTAGGGAGGACGAAAATGACCTAATTGATCATCCAATGACACAAACACACCTATGGGATGCACAAGATTGGTTAAAAACCCTAGTTGGACAAGAATATGCCTAGGGAGGACGAAAATGACCTAATTGATCATCCAATGATACTAATGAACTTATTGGATGCACAAGATTTGTTGAAAACCCTAATTGGACAAGAATAAGCCTAGGGAGGACGAAAATGACCTAATTGATCATCCAATGACACAAACACACCTATTTGATGCACAAGATTGGTTAAAAACCCTAATTGGACATGAATATGCCTAGGGAGGACGAAAATGACCTAAATATTAATTCAATGACACAAACAAAGTTATTGGACGCACAAGATTGGTTAAAAACCCTAATTGGACAAGAATAAGTCTAGGGAGGTAATTGATCATCCAATGACACAAACACACCTATTGGATGCATAAGATTGGTTAAAAACCCTAATTGGACAAGAATAAGCCTAGGGAGGACGAAAATGACCTAATTGATCATCCAGTGACACAAACACACCTATTGGATGCACAAGATTGGTTAAAAACCCTAATTGGACAAGAATAAGCCTAGGGAGGACAAAAATGACCTAATTGATCATCCAATGACACAAATGAACTTATTGGATGCACAAGATTTGTTGAAAACCCTAATTGGACAAGAATAAGCCTAGGGAGGACGAAAATGACCTAATTGATCATCCAATGACAAAAAGACACCTATTGGATGCACAAGATTGGTTAAAAACCCTAATTGGACAAGAATATGCCTAGGGAGGACGAAAATGACCTAAATATTAATTCAATGACACAAACAAAGTTATTGGACGCACAAGATTGGTTAAAAACCCTAATTGGACAAGAATAAGTCTAGGGAGGACGAAAATGACCTAATTGATCATCCAATGACACAAACACACCTATTGGATGCACAAGATTGGTTAAAAACC
>JBBPBR010001728.1:0-44428 GCA_037974775.1 Cicer pinnatifidum
AAGAATAAGCCTAGGGAGGACGAAAATGACCTAATTGATCATCCAATGACACAAACACACCTATTGGATGCACAAGATTGGTTAAAAACCCTAATTGGACAAGAATAAGCCTAGTGAGGACGAAAATGACCTAATTGATCATCCAATGACACAAACACACCTATTGGAAGCACAAGATTGGTTAAAAACCCTAGTTGGACAAGAAAATGCCTAGGGAGGACGAAAATGACCTAATTGATCATCCAATGACACAAATGAACTTATTGGAGGCACAAGATTGCTTAAAAACCCTAATTCGACAAGAATAAGCATAGAAAGGACGAAAATGACCTAATTGATCATCCAATGAAACAAACACACCTATTGGATGCACAAGATTGGTTAAAAACCCTAATTGGACAAGAATATGCCTAGGGAGGACGAAAATGACCTAAATGTTAATCCAATGACATAAATGAACTTATTGGATGCACAAGATTGGTTAAAAACCCTAATTGGACAAGAATAAGCCTAGGAAGGACGAAAATAACCTAATTGATCATCCAATGACACAAACACACCTATTGGATGCACAAGATTGGTTAAAAACCCTCATTGGACAAGAATATGCCATGGAGGACGAAAATGACCTAAATATTAATTCAATGACACAAACAAAGTTATTGGATGCACAAGATTGGTTAAAAACTCTAATTGGACAAGAATAAGTCTAGGGAGGACGAAAATGACCTAATTGATCATCCAATGACACAAACACACCTATTGGATGCAATAGATTGGTTAAAAACCCTAGTTGAACAAGAATATGCCTAGGGAGGACGAAAATGACCTAATTGATCATCCAATGACACAAATGAACTTATTGGATGCACAAGATTTGTTGAAAACCCTAATTGGACAAGAATAAGCCTAGGGAGGACGAAAATGACCTAATTGATCATCCAATGACAAAAAGACACCTATTGGATGCACAAGATTGGTTAAAAACCCTAATTGGACAAGAATATGCCTAGGGAGGACGAAAATGACCTAAATATTAATTCAATGACACAAACAAAGTTATTGGACGCACAAGATTGGTTAAAAACCCTAATTGGACAAGAATAAGTCTAGGGAGGACGAAAATGACCTAATTGATCATCCAATGACACAAACACACCTATTGGATGCACAAGATTGGTTAAAAACCCTAATTGGACAAGAATAAGCCTAGGGAGGACAAAAATGACCTAATTGATCATCGAATGACACAAACACACCTATTAGATGCACAAGATTGGTTTAAAACCCTAGTTGGACAAGAATATGCCTAGGGAGGACGAAAATGACCTAATTGATCATCCATTGACACAAATGAACTTATTGGATGAACAAGATTGGTTAAAAACCCTAATTGGACAAGAATAAGCCTAGGGAGGACGAAAATGACCTAATTGATCATCCAATGACACAAACACACCTATTGGATGCACAAGATTGGTTAAAAACCCTAATTGGACAAGAATAAGCCTAGTGAGGACGAAAATGACCTAATTGATCATCCAATGACACAAACACACCTATTGGAAGCACAAGATTGGTTAAAAACCCTAGTTGGACAAGAAAATGCCTAGGGAGGACGAAAATGACCTAATTGATCATCCAATGACACAAATGAACTTATTGGAGGCACAAGATTGCTTAAAAACCCTAATTCGACAAGAATAAGCATAGAAAGGACGAAAATGACCTAATTGATCATCCAATGACACAAACACACCTATTGGATGCACAAGATTGGTTAAAAACCCTAATTGGACAAGAATATGCCTAGGGAGGACGAAAATGACCTAAATGTTAATCCATTGACACAAATGAACTTATTGGATGCACAAGATTGGTTAAAAACCCTAATTGGACAAGAATAAGCATAAAAAGGATGAAAATGACCTACTTGATCATCCAATGACACAAACACACCTATTGGAAGCACAAGATTGGTTAAAAACCCTAGTTGGACAAGAATATGCCTAGGGAGGACGAAAATGACCTAAATGTTAATCCAATGACACAAATGAACTTATTGGATGCACAAGATTGGTTAAAAACCCTAATTGGACAAGAATAAGCCTAGGGAGGGCGAAAATGACCCAATTGATCATCCAATGACACAAACACACCTATTGGAAGCACAAGATTGGTTAAAAACCCTAATTGGACAAGAATATGCCTAGGGAGGACAAAAATGTCCTAAATGTTAATCCAACAACACAAATGAACTTATTGGATGCACAAGATTGGTTAAAAACCCAAATTGGACAAGAATAAGCCTAGGGAGGACGAAAACGACCTAATTGATCATCCAATGACACAAACACACCTATTGGATGCACAAGATTGGTTAAAAACCCTAATTGGACAAGAATATGCCTAAGGAGGACGAAAATGACCTAAATATTAATTCAATGACACAAACAAACTTATCAGATGCACAAGATTGGTTAAAAACCCTAATTGGACAAGAATAAGCCTAGGGAGGACGAAAATGACCTAATTGATCATCCAATGACACAAACACACCTATTGGATGCACAAGATTGGTTAAAAACCCTAATTGGACAAGAATAAGCCTAGTGAGGACGTAAATGACCTAATTGATCATCCAATGACACAAATGAACTTATTGGATGCACAAGATTGGTTAAAAACCCTAATTGGACAAGAATAAGCCTAGGGAGGACGAAAATGACCTAATTGATCATCGAATGACACAAACACACCTATTAGATGCACAAGATTGGTTTAAAACCCTAGTTGGACAAGAATATGCCTAGGGAGGACGAAAATGACCTAATTGATCATCCAATGACACAAATGAACTTATTGGATGCACAAGATTTGTTAAAAACCCTAATTGGACAAGAATAAGCCTAGGGAGGACGAAAATGACCTAATTGATCATCCAATGACACAAAAACACCTATTGGATGCACAAGATTGGTTAAAAACCCTAGTTGGACAAGAATATGCCTAGGGAGGACGAAAATGACCTAATTGATCATCCAATGACACAAATGAACTTATTGGATGCACAAGATTTGTTAAAAACCCTAATTGGACAAGAATAAGCCTAGGGAGGATGAAAATGACCTAATTGATCATCCAATGACACAAACACACCTATTGAATGCACAAGATTGGTTTAAAACCCTAGTTGGACAAGAATATGCCTAGGGAGGACGAAAATGACCTAATTGATCATCCAATGACACAAATGAACTTATTGGATGCACAAGATTGGTTAAAAACCCTAATTGGACAAGAATAAGCCTAGGGAGGACGAAAATGACCTAATTGATCATCCAATGAGACAAACACACCTATTGGATGCACAAGATTGGTTAAAAACCCTAATTGGACAAGAATAAGCCTAGGGTGGACGAAAATGACCTAATTGATCATCGAATGACACAAACACACCTATTAGATGCACAAGATTGGTTTAAAACCCTAGTTGGACAAGAATATGCCTAGGGAGGACGAAAATGACCTAATTGATCATCCAATGACACAAATGAACTTATTGGATGCACAAGATTGGTTAAAAACCCTAATTGGACAAGAATAAGCCTAGGGAGGACGAAAATGACCTAATTGATCATCCAATGACACAAACACACCTTTTGGATGCACAAGATTGGTTAAAAACCCTAATTGGACAAGAATATGCCTAGGGAGGACGAAAATGACCTAAATTGATCATCCAATGACACAAACACACCTATTGGATGCACAAGATTGGTTAAAAACCCTAATTGGACAAGAATATGCCTAGGTAGGACGAAAACGACCTAAATGTTAATCCAATGACACAAATGAACTTATTGGATGCACAAGATTGGTTAAAAAGCCTAATTGGACAAGAATAAGCCTAGGGAGGACGAAAATGACCTAATTGATCATCTAATGACACAAACACACCTATTGGATGCACAAAATTGGTTAAAAACCCTAATTGGACAAGAATAAGCCTAGGGAGGACGAAAATGACCTAATTGATCATCAAATGACACAAACACACCTATTGGATGCACAAGATTGGTTAAAAACCCTAATTGGACAAGAATATGCCTAGGGAGGACGAAAATGACCTTAATATTAATTCAATGACACAAACAAAGTTATTGGATGCACAAGATTGGTAAAAAACCCTAATTGGACAAGAATAAGTCTAGGGAGGACGAAAATGATCTAATTGATCATCCAATGACACAAACACACCTATTGGATGCACAAGATTGCTTAAAAACCTTAATTGGACAAGAATAAGCCTAGGGAGGACGAAAATGACCTAATTGATCATCCAATGACACAAACACACCTATTGGATGCACAAGATTGGTTAAAAACCCTAATTGGACAAGAATAAGCCTAGGGAGGACGAAAATGACCTAATTGATCATCCAATGACACAAACACACCTATTGGATGCACAAGATTGGTTAAAAACCCTAGTTGGACAAGAATATGCCTAGGGAGGACGAAAATGACCTAATTGATCATCCAATGACACAAATGAACTTATTGGATGCACAATATTGGTTAAAAACCGTAGTTGGACAAGAATATGCCTAGGGAGGACGAAAATGACCTAATTGATCATCCAATGACACAAATGAACTTATTGGATGCACAAGATTTGTTAAAAACCCTAATTGGACAAGAATAAGCCTAGGGAGGACGAAAATGACCTAATTGATCATCCAATGACACAAACACACCTATTGGATGCACAAGATTGGTTAAAAACCCTCATTGGACAAGAATATGCCATGGAGGACGAAAATGACCTAAATATTAATTCAATGACACAAACAAAGTTATTGGATGCACAAGATTGGTTAAAAACTCTAATTGGACAAGAATAAGTCTAGGGAGGACGAAAATGACCTAATTGATCATCCAATGACACAAACACACCTATTGGATGCAATAGATTGGTTAAAAACCCTAGTTGAACAAGAATATGCCTAGGGAGGACGAAAATGACCTAATTGATCATCCAATGACACAAATGAACTTATTGGATGCACAAGATTTGTTAAAAACCCTAATTGGACAAGAATAAGCCTAGGGAGGACGAAAATGACCTAATTGATCATCAAATGACACAAACACACCTATTGGATGCACAAGATTGGTTAAAAACCCTAATTGGACAAGAATATGCCTAGGGAGGACAAAAATGACCTTAATATTAATTCAATGACACAAACAAAGTTATTGGATGCACAAGATTGGTAAAAAACCCTAATTGGACAAGAATAAGTCTAGGGAGGACGAAAATGATCTAATTGATCATCCAATGACACAAACACACCTATTGGATGCACAAGATTGCTTAAAAACCTTAATTGGACAAGAATAAGCCTAGGGAGGACGAAAATGACCTAATTGATCATCCAATGACACAAACACACCTATTGGATGCACAAGATTGGTTAAAAACCCTAATTGGACAAGAATAAGCCTAGGGAGGACGAAAATGACCTAAATATTAATTCAATGACACAAACAAAGTTATTGAATGCACAAGATTGGTTAAAAACCCTAATTGGACAAGAATAAGTGTAGGGATGACGAAAATGACCTAATTGATCATCCAGTGACACAAACACACCTATTAGATGCACAAGATTGGTTTAAAACCCTAGTTGGACAAGAATATGCCTAGTGAGGACGAAAATGACCTAATTGATCATCCAATGACACAAATGAACTTATTGGATGCACAAGATTGGTTTAAAACCCTAATTGGACAAGAATAAGCCTAGGGAGGACGAAAATGACCTAATTGATCATCCAATGAGACAAACACACCTATTGGATGCACAAGATTGGTTAAAAACCCTAATTGGACAAGAATAAGCCTAGTGAGGACGAAAATGACCTAATTGATCATCCAATGACACAAATGAACTTATTGGATGCACAAGATTGGTTAAAAACCCTAATTGGACAAGAATAAGCATAGAAAGGACGAAAATGACCTAATTGATCATCCAATGACACAAACACACCTATTGGATGCACAAGATTGGTTAAAAACCCTAATTGGACAAGAATAAGCCTAGGGAGGACGAAAATGACCAAATTGATCATCCAATGACACAAACACACCTATTGGATGCACAAGATTGGTTAAAAACCCTAATTGGATAAGAATAAGCCTAGGGAGGACAAAAATGACCTAATTGATCATCCAATGACACAAACACACCTATTAGATGCACAAGATTGGTTTAAAACCCTAGTTGGACAAGAATATGCCTAGTGAGGACGAAAATGACCTAATTGGACAAGAATATGCCTAGGGAGGACGAAAATGACCTAAATGTTAATCCAATGACACAAATGAACTTATTGGATGCACAAGATTGGTTAAAAACCCTAATTGGACAAGAATAAGCCTAGGTAGGACAAAAATAACCTAATTGATCATCCAATGACACAAATACACCTATTGGATGCACAAGATTGGTTAAAAACCCTAATTGGACAAGAATATGCCTAGGGAGGACGAAAATGACATAAATATTAATTCAATGACACAATCAAAGTTATTGGATGCACAAGATTGGTTAAAAACCCTAATTGGACAAGAATAAGTCTAGGGACGACGAAAATGACCTAATTGATCATTCAATGACACAAACACACCTATGGGATGCACAAGATTGGTTAAAAACCCTAGTTGGACAAGAATATGCCTAGGGAGGACGAAAATGACCTAATTGATCATCCAATGATACTAATGAACTTATTGGATGCACAAGATTTGTTGAAAACCCTAATTGGACAAGAATAAGCCTAGGGAGGACGAAAATGACCTAATTGATCATCCAATGACACAAACACACCTATTTGATGCACAAGATTGGTTAAAAACCCTAATTGGACATGAATATGCCTAGGGAGGACGAAAATGACCTAAATATTAATTTAATGACACAAACAAAGTTATTGGACGCACAAGATTGGTTAAAAACCCTAATTGGACAAGAATAAGTCTAGGGAGGTAATTGTTCATCCAATGACACAAACACACCTATTGGATGCATAAGATTGGTTAAAAACCCTAATTGGACAAGAATAAGCCTAGGGAGGACGAAAATGACCTAATTGATCATCCAGTGACACAAACACACCTATTGGATGCACAAGATTGGTTAAAAACCCTAATTGGACAAGAATAAGCCTAGGGAGGACAAAAATGACCTAATTGATCATCCAATGACACAAATGAATTTATTGGATGCACAAGATTTGTTGAAAACCCTAATTCGACAAGAATAAGCCTAGGGAGGACGAAAATGACCTAATTGATCATCCAATGACAAAAAGACACCTATTGGATGCACAAGATTGGTTAAAAACCCTAATTGGACAAGAATATGCCTAGGGAGGACGAAAATGACCTAAATATTAATTCAATGACACAAACAAAGTTATTGGACGCACAAGATTGGTTAAAAACCCTAATTGGACAAGAATAAGTCTAGGGAGGACGAAAATGACCTAATTGATCATCCAATGACACAAACACACCTATTGGATGCACAAGATTGGTTAAAAACCCTAATTGGACAAGAATAAGCCTAGGGAGGACAAAAATGACCTAATTGATCATCGAATGACACAAACACACCTATTAGATGCACAAGATTGGTTTAAAACCCTAGTTGGACAAGAATATGCCTAGGGAGGACGAAAATGACCTAATTGATCATCCATTGACACAAATGAACTTATTGGATGAACAAGATTGGTTAAAAACCCTAATTGGACAAGAATAAGCCTAGGGAGGACGAAAATGACCTAATTGATCATCCAATGACACAAACACACCTATTGGATGCACAAGATTGGTTAAAAACCCTAATTGGACAAGAATAAGCCTAGTGAGGACGAAAATGACCTAATTGATCATCCAATGACACAAACACACCTATTGGAAGCACAAGATTGGTTAAAAACCCTAGTTGGACAAGAAAATGCCTAGGGAGGACGAAAATGACCTAATTGATCATCCAATGACACAAATGAACTTATTGGAGGCACAAGATTGCTTAAAAACCCTAATTCGACAAGAATAAGCATAGAAAGGACGAAAATGACCTAATTGATCATCCAATGACACAAACACACCTATTGGATGCACAAGATTGGTTAAAAACCCTAATTGGACAAGAATATGCCTAGGGAGGACGAAAATGACTTAAATATTAATTCAATGAAACAAACAAACTTATTGGATGCACAAGATTGGTTAAAAACCCTAATTGGACAAGAATAAGCCTAAGGAGGACGAAAATGACCTAATTGATCATCCAATGACACAAACACACCTATTGGATGCACAAGATTGGTTAAAAACCCTAATTGGACAAGAATAAGCCTAGGGAGGACGAAAATGACCTAATTGATCATCCAATGACACAAACACACCTATTGGATGCACAAGATTGGTTAAAAACCATAATTGGACAAGAATATGCCTAGGGAGGACAAAAATGACTTAATTGATCATCCAATGACACAAACACACCTATTGGATGCACAAGATTGGTTAAAAACCCTAATTGGACAAGAATAAGCCTTGGGATGACGAAAATGACCTAATTGATCATCCAATGACACAAACACACCTATTGGATGCACAAGATTGGTTAAAAACCCTAATTGGACAAGAATATGCCTAGGGAGGACGAAAATGACTTTAAATATTAATTCAATGAAACAAACAAACTTATTGGATGCACAAGATTGGTTAAAAACCCTAATTGGACAAGAATAAGCCTAAGGAGGACGAAAATGACCTAATTGATCATCCAATGACACAAACACACCTATTGGATGCACAAGATTGGTTAAAAACCTTAATTGGACAAGAATAAGCCTAGGGAGGACGAAAATGACCTAATTGATCATCCAAAGACACAAACACATCTATTGGATGCACAAGATTGGTTAAAAACCCTAGTTGGACAAGAATATACCTAGGGAGGATGAAAATGACCTAATTGATCATCCAATGACACAAATGAACTTATTGGATGCACAAGATTGGTTAAAAACCCTAATTGGACAAGAATAAGCCTAGGGAGGACGAAAATGACCTAATTGATCATCCAATGACACAAACACACCTATTGGAGGGACAAGATTTGCTAAAAACCCTAATTGGACAAGAATATGCCTAGGGAGGACGAAAATGACCTAAATATTAATTCAATGACACAAACAAACTTATTGAATGCACAAGATTGGTTAAAAACCCTAATTGGTAAAGAATAAGCCTAGGGAGGACGAAAATGACCTAATTGATCATCCAATGACACAAACACACCTATTGGATGCACAAGATTGGTTAAAAACCCTAATTGGACAAGAATATGCCTAGGGAGGACGAAAATGACCTAAATTTTATTCCAATGACACAAATGAACTTATTGGATGCACAAGATTGGTTAAAAACCCTAATTGGACAAGAATAAGCCTAGGGAGGACGAAAATGACCTAATTGATCATCCAATGACACAAACACACCTATTGGATGCACAAGATTGGTTAAAAACCCTAATTGGACAAGAATAAGCCTAGTGAGGACGAAAATGACCTAATTGATCATCCAATGACACAAACACACCTATTGGAAGCACAAGATTGGTTAAAAACCCTAGTTGGAAAAGAATATGCCTAGGGAGGACGAAAATGACCTAATTGATCATCCAATGACACAAATGAACTTATTGGATGCACAAGATTGGTTAAAAACCCTAATTGGACAAGAATAAGCATAGAAAGGACGAAAATGACCTAATTGATCATCCAATGACACAAACATACCTATTGGATGCACAAGATTGGTTAAAAACCGTAATTGGACAAGAATATGCCTAGAGAGGACGAAAATGACCTAAATGTTAATCCAATGACACAAATGAACTTATTGGATGCACAAGATTGGTTAAAAACCCTAATTGGACAAGAATAAGCCTAGGAAGGACAAAAATAACCTAATTGATCATCCAATGACATAAACACACCTATTGGATGCACAAGATTGGTTAAAAACCCTAATTGGACAAGAATATGCCTAGGGAGGACGAAAATGACCTAAATATTAATTCAATGACACAAACAAAGTTATTGGATGCACAAGATTGGTTAAAAACCCTAATTGGACAAGAACAAGTCTAGGGAGGACGAAAATGACCTAATTGATCATCCAATGACACAAACACACCTATTGGATGCACAAGATTGGTTAAAAACCCTAATTGGACAAGAATAAGCCTAGGGAGGACGAAAATGACCTAAATGTTAGTCCAATGACACAACTTAACTTATTGGATGCACAAGATTGGTTAAAAACCCTAATTGGACAAGAATAAGCCTAGGGAGGACGAAAATGACCTAATTGATCATCCAATGACACAAACACACCTATTGGATGCACAAGATTGGTTAAAAACCCTAATTGGACAATAATATGCCTAGGGAGGAGGAAAATGACCTAAATATTAATTCAATGACACAAACAAAGTTATTGGATGCATAAGATTGGTTAAAAACCCTAATTGGAGAAGAATAAGCCTAGGGAGGACGAAAATGACCTAATTGATCATCCAATGACACAAACACACCTATTGGATGCACAAGATTGGTTAAAAACCCTAATTGGACAAGAATAAGCCTAGGGTGGACGAAAATGACCTAATTGATCATCCAATGACACAAACACACCTATTGGAAGCACAAGATTGGTTAAAAACCCTAATTGGACAAGAATATGCCTAGGGAGGACGAAAATGACCTAAATGTTAATCCAATGACATAAATGAACTTATTGGATGCACAAGATTGGTTAAAAACCCTAATTGGACAAGAATAAGCCTAGGAAGGACGAAAATAACCTAATTGATCATCCAATGACACAAACACACCTATTGGATGCACAAGATTGGTTAAAAACCCTCATTGGACAAGAATATGCGATGGAGGACGAAAATGACCTAAATATTAATTCAATGACACAAACAAAGTTATTGGATGCACAAGATTGGTTAAAAACTCTAATTGGACAAGAAGAAGTCTAGGGAGGACGAAAATGACCTAATTGATCATCCAATGACACAAACACACCTATTGGATGCAATAGATTGGTTAAAAACCCTAGTTGAACAAGAATATGCCTAGGGAGGACGAAAATGACCTAATTGATCATCCAATGACACAAATGAACTTATTGGATGCACAAGATTTGTTAAAAACCCTAATTGGACAAGAATAAGCCTAGGGAGGACGAAAATGACCTAATTGATCATCCAATGACACAAACACACCTATTGGAAGCACAAGATTGGTTAAAAACCCTAGTTGGACAAGAATATGCCTAGGGAGGACGAAAATGACCTAATTGATCATCCAATGACACAAATGAACTTATTGGATGCACAAGATTGGTTAAAAACCCTAATTTGACAAGAATAAGCATAGAAAGGACGAAAATGACCTAATTATTCATCCAATGACACAAACACACCTATTGGATGCACAAGATTGGTTAAAAACCCTAATTGGATAAGAATATGCCTAGGGAGGACGAAAATGACCTAATTGATCATCCAATAACACAAACACACCTATTGGATGCACAAGATTGGTTAAAAACCCTAATTGGACAAGAATATGCCTAGGGAGGACGAAAATGACCTAAATATTAATTCAATGACACAAACATAGTTATTCTATGCACAAGATTGGTTAAAAACCCTAATTGGACAAGAATAAGCCTAGGGAGGACGAAAATGACGTAATTGATCATCCAATGAGACAAACACACCTATTGGATGCACAAGATTGGTTAAAAACCTTAATTGGACAAGAATAAGCCTAGGGAGGACGAAAATGACCTAATTGATCATCCAATGACACAAACACACCTATTGGATGCACAAGATTGGTTAAAAACCCTAATTGGACAAGAATAAGCCTAGTGAGGACGAAAATGACCTAATTGATCATCCAATGACACAAACACACCTATTGGAAGCACAAGATTGGTTAAAAACCCTAGTTGGACAAGAATATGCCTAGGGAGGACGAAAATGACCTAATTGATCATCAAATGACACAAATGAACTTATTGGATGCACAAGATTGGTTAAAAACCCTAATTGGACAAGAATAAGCATAGAAAGGATGAAAATGACCTAATTGATCATCCAATGACACAAACACACCTATTGGATGCACAAGATTGGTTAAAAACCCTAATTGGACAAGAATATGCCTAGGGAGGACGAAAATGACCTAAATGTTAATCCAATGACGCAAATGAACTTATTGGATGCACAAGATTGGTTAAAAACCCTAATTGGACAAGAATAAGCCTATGAAGGACGAAAATAACCTAATTGATCATCCAATGACACAAACACACCTATTGGATGCACAATATTGGTTAAAAACCCTAATTGGACAAGAATAAGCCTAGGGAGGACGAAAATGACCTAGTTGATCATCCAATGACACAAACACACCTATTGGATGCACAAGATTGGTTAAAAACCCTAATTGGACAAGAATAAGCCTAGGGAGGACGAAAATGACCTAATTGATCATCCAATGACACAAACACACCTATTGGATGCACAAGATTGGTTAAAAACCCTAATTGGACAAGAATAAGCCTAGTGAGGACGAAAATGACCTAATTGATCATCCAATGACACAAACACACCTATTGGAAGCACAAGATTGGTTAAAAACCCTAGTTGGACAAGAAAATGCCTAGGGAGGACGAAAATGACCTAATTGATCATCCAATGACACAAATGAACTTATTGGAGGCACAAGATTGGTTAAAAACCCTAATTCGACAAGAATAAGCATAGAAAGGACGAAAATGACCTAATTGATCATCCAATGACACAAACACACCTATTGGATGCACAAGATTGGTTAAAAACCCTAATTGGACAAGAATATGCCTAGGGAGGATGAAAATGACCTAAATGTTAATCCAATGACATAAATGAACTTATTGGATGCACAAGATTGGATAAAAACCCTAATTGGACAAGAATAAGCCTAGGAAGGACGAAAATAACCTAATTGATCATCCAATGACACAAACACACCTATTGGATGCACAAGATTGGTTAAAAACCCTCATTGGACAAGAATATGCCATGGAGGACGAAAATGACCTAAATATTAATTCAATGACACAAACAAAGTTATTGGATGCACAAGATTGGTTAAAAACTCTAATTGGACAAGAATAAGTCTAGGGAGGACGAAAATGACCTAATTGATCATCCAATGACACAAACACACCTATTGGATGCAATAGATTGGTTAAAAACCCTAGTTGAACAAGAATATGCCTAGGGAGGACGAAAATGACCTAATTGATCATCCAATGACACAAATGAACTTATTGGATTCACAAGATTTGTTAAAAACCCTAATTGGACAAGAATAAGCCTAGGGAGGACGAAAATGACCTAATTGATCATCCAATGACACAAACACACCTATTGGATGCACAAGATTTGTTAAAAACCCTAATTGGACAAGAATATGCCTAGGGAGGACGAAAATGACCTTAATATTAATTCAATGACAAAAACAAAGTTATTGGATGCACAAGATTGGTAAAAAACCCTAATTGGACAAGAATAAGTCTAGGGAGGACGAAAATGATCTAATTGATCATCCAATGACACAAACACACCTATTGGATGCACAAGATTGCTTAAAAATCTTAATTGGACAAGAATAAGCCTAGGGAGGACGAAAATGACCTAATTGATCATCCAATGACACAAACACACCTATTGGATGCACAAGATTGGTTAAAAACCCTAATTGGACAAGAATAAGCCTAGGGAGGACGAAAATGACCTAAATATTAATTCAATGACACAAACAAAGTTATTGAATGCACAAGATTGGTTAAAAACCATAATTGGACAAGAATAAGCCTAGGGATGACGAAAATGACCTAATTGATCATCCAGTGACACAAACACACCTATTAGATGCACAAGATTGGTTTAAAACCCTAGTTGGACAAGAATATGCCTAGTGAGGACGAAAATGACCTAATTGATCATCCAATGACACAAATGAACTTATTGGATGCACAAGATTGGTTAAAAACCCTAATTGGACAAGAATAAGCCTAGGGAGGACGAAAATGACCTAATTGATCATCCAATGAGACAAACACACCTATTGGATGCACAAGATTGGTTAAAAACCCAAATTGCACAAGAATATGCCTAGGGAGGAGGAAAATGACCTAAATATTAATTCAATGACGCAAACAAAGTTATTGGATGCACAAGATTGGTTAAAAACCCTAATTGGACAAGAATAAGCCTAGGGAGGACGAAAATGACCTAATTGATCATCCAATGACACAAACACACCTATTGGATGCACAAGATTGGTTAAAAACCCTAGTTGGACAAGAATATGCGTAGGGAGGACGAAAAAGACCTAAATATTAATTCAATGACGCAAAAAAAGTTATTGGATGCACAAGATTGGTTAAAAACCCTAATTGGACAACAATATGCCTAGGGAGGACGAAAATGACCTAAATATTAATTCAATGACATAAACAAACTTATTGGATGCACAAGAATGGTTAAAAACCCTAATTGGAGAAGAATAAGCCTAGGGAGGACGAAAATGACCTAATTGATCATCCAATGACACAAACACACCTATTGGATGCACAAGATTGGTTAAAAACCTTAATTGGGCAAGAATATGCCTAGGGAGGACGAAAATGACCAAAATATTAATTCAATGACACAAACAAACTTATTGGATGCACAAGATTGGTTAAAAACCCTAATTGGTCAAGAATAAGCCTAGGGAGGACGAAAATGACCTAAATGTTAATCCAATGACATAAACTCACCTATTGGATGCACAAGATTGGTTAAAAACCCTAATTGGACAAGAATAAGCTTAGGGAGGACGAAAATTACCTAATTGATCATCCAATGACACAAACACACCTATTGGATGCAAAATATTGGTTAAAAACCCTAGTTGGACAAGAATTTGCCTAGGGAGGACGAAAATGACCTAATTGATCATCCAATGACACAAATGAAATTATTGGATGCACAAGATTGGTTAAAAATCCTAATTGGACAAGAATAAGCCTAGGGAGGACGAAAATGACCTAATTGATCATCCAATGACAGAAACACACCTATTGGATGCACAAGATTGGTTAAAAACCCTAACTGGACAAGAAGATGCCTAGGGAGGACGAAAATGACCTAAATGTTAATCCAATGACACAAATGAACTTATTGGATGCACAAGATTGGTTAAAAACCCTAATTGGACAAGAATAAGCCTAGGGAGGACGAAAATGACCTAATTGATCATCCAATGACACAAACACACCTATTGGATGCACAAGATTGGTTAAAAGCCCTAGTTGGACAAGAATATGCCTAGGGAGGACGAAAATGACCTAAATATTAATCCAATGACGCAAAAAAAGTTATTGGATGCCCAAGATTGGTTAAAAACCCTAATTGGACAACAATATGCCAAGGGAGGACGAAAATGACCTAAATATTAATTCAATGACATAAACAAACTTATTGGATGCACAAGAATGGTTAAAAACCCTAATTGGAGAAGAATAAGCCTAGGGAGGACGAAAATGACCTAATTGATCATCCAATGACACAAACACACCTATTGGATGCACAAGATTGGTTAAAAACCTTAATTGGGCAAGAATATGCCTAGGGAGGACGAAAATGACCTAAATATTAATTCAATGACACAAACAAACTTATTGGATGCACAAGATTTGTTAAAAACCCTAATTGGTCAAGAATAAGCCTAGGGAGGACGAAAATGACCTAAATGTTAATCCAATGACATAAACTCACCTATTGGATGCACAAGATTGGTTAAAAACCCTAATTGGACAAGAATAAGCTTAGGGAGGACGAAAATGACCTAATTGATCATCCAATGACACAAACACACATATTGGATGCACAAGATTGGTTAAAAATCCTAATTGGACAAGAATAAGCCTAGGGAGGACGAAAATGACCTAATTGATCATCCAAAGACACAAACACACCTATTGGATGCACAAGATTGGTTAAAAACCCTAATTGGACAAGAATAAGCCTAGGGAGGAAGAAAATGACCTAATTGATCATCCAATGACACAAACACACCTATTGGATGCACAAGATTGGTTAAAAACCCTAGTTGGACAACAATATGCCTAGGGTGGACGAAAATGACCTAATTGATCATCCAATGACACAAACACACCTATTGGATGCACAAGATTGGTTAAAAACCCTAATTGGACAAGAATAAGCCTAGGGAGGACGAAAATGACCTAATTGATCATCCAATGACACAAACACACCTATTGGATGCACAAGATTGGTTAAAAACCCTAATTGGACAAGAATAAGCCTAGGGAGGACGAAAATGACCTAATTGATCATCCAATGACACAAACACACCTATTGAATGCACAAGATTGGTTAAAAACCCTAGTTATACAAGAATATGCCTAGGGAGGACGAAAATGACCTAATTGATCATCCAATGACACAAATGAACTTATTGGATGCACAAGATTGGTTAAAAACCCTAATTGGACAAGAATAAGCCTAGGGAGGACGAAAATGACCTAATTGATCATCCAATGACACAAACACACCTATTGGATGCACAAGATTGGTTAAAAATCCTAATTGGACAAGAATATGCCTTGGGAGGAGGAAAATGACCTAAATATTAATTCAATGACATAAACAAAGTTATTGGATGCACAAGATTGGTTAAAAACCCTAATTGGACAAGAATAAGCCTTGGGAGGACGAAAATGACCTAATTGATCATCCAAAGACACAAACACACCTATTGGATGCACAAGACTGGTTAAAAACCCTAATTGGACAAGAATATGCGTAGGAAGGACGAAAATGACCTAATTGATCATCCAATGACACAAACACACTTATTGGAAGCACAAGATTGGTTAAAAACCCTAATTGGACAAGAATAAGCCTAGGGAGGACGAAAATGACCTAATTGATCATCCAATGACACAAACACACCTATTGGATGCACAAGATTGGTTAAAAACCCTAATTGGACAAGAATAAGCCTAGGGAGGACGAAAATGACCTAATTGATCATCCAATGACACAAACACACCTATTGGATGCACAAGATTGGTTAAAAACCCTAATTGGACAAGAATATGCCTTGGGAGGACAAAAATGACCTAATTGATCATCCAATGACACAAACAAACTTATTGGATGCACAAGATTGGTTAAAAACCCTAATTGGACAAGAATAAGCCTAGGAAGGACGAAATTGACCTAAATGTTAATCCAATGACACAAATGAACTTATTGGATGGACAAGATTGGTTAAAAACCCTAATTGGGCAATAATATGCCTAGGGAGGACGAAAATGACCTAATTGATCATCCAATGACACAAACACACCTATTGGATGCACAAGATTGGTTAAAAACCCTAATTGGACAAGAATAAGCCTAGGGAGGACGAAAATGACCTAATTGATCATCCAATGACACAAACACACCTATTGGATGCACAAGATTGGTTAAAAACCCGAATTGGACAAGAATATGCCTAGGGAGGACGTAAATGACCTAAATATTAATTCAATGACACAAACAAACTTATCGGATGCACAAGATTGGTTAAAAACCCTAATTGGACAAGAATAAGCCTAGGGAGGACGAAAATGACCTAATTGATCATCCAATGACACAAACACACCTATTGGATGCACAAGATTGGTTAAAAACCCTAATTGGACAAGAATATGCCTAGGGAGGACGAAAATAACCTAACTGTTAATCCTATGACACAAATGAACTTATTGGATGCACAAGATTGGTTAAAAACCCTAATTGGACAAGAATAAGCCTAGGGAGGACGAAAATGACCTAATTGATCATCCAATGACACAAACACACCTATTGGATGCACAAGATTGGTTAAAAACCCTAAATGGACAAGAATAAGCCTAGGGAGGACGAAAATGACCTAATTGATCATCCAATGACACAAACACACCTATTGGATGCACAAGATTGGTTAAAAACCCTAATTGGACAAGAATATGCCTAGGAAGGACGGATATGACCTAAATGTTAATCCAATGACACAAATGAACTTATTGGATGCACAAGATTGGTTAAAAACCCTAATTGGACAAGAATAAGCCTAGGGAGGACGAAAATGACCTAATTGATCATCCAATGACACAAACACACCTATTGGATGCACAAGATTGGTTAAAAACCCTAATTGGACAAGAATATGCCTAGGGAGGACGAAAATGACCTAAATATTAATTCAATGACACAAACAAAGTTATTGGATGCACAAGATTGGTTAAAAACGCTAATTGGACTAGAATAAGTCTAGGGAGGACGAAAATGACCTAATTGATCATCCAATGACACAAACACACCTATTGGATGCACAAAATTGGTTAAAAACACTAAATGGACAAAAATAAGCCTAGGGAGGACGAAAATGACCTAATTGATCATCCAATGACACAAACACACCTATTGGATGCACAAGATTGGTTAAAAACCCTAATTGGACAAGAATAAGCCTAGGGAGGACGAAAATGACCTAATTGATCATCCAATGACACAAACACACCTATTGGATGCACAAGATTGGTTAAAAACCCTAATTGGAAAAGAATATGCCTAGGGAGGACGAAAATGACCTAATTGATCATCCAATGACACAAACACACCTATTGGATGCACAAGATTGGTTAAAAACCCTAATCGGACAAGAATATGCCTAGGTAGGACGAAAATGACCTAATTGATCATCCAATGACACAAACACACCTATTGGATCTACAAGATTGGTTAAAAACTCTAATTGGACAAGAATAAGCCTAGGGAGGACGAAAATGACCTAAATGTTAATCCAATGACACAACTCAACTTATTGGATGCACAAGATTGGTTAAAAACCCTAATTGGACAAGAATAAGCCTAGGGAGGACGAAAATGACCTAATTGATCATCCAATGACACAAACACACCTATTGGATGCACAAGATTGGTTAAAAACCCTAATTGGAATAGAATATGCCTAGGGAGGACGAAAATGACCTAATTGATCATCCAATGACACAAACACACCTATTGGATGCACAAGATTGGTTAAAAACCCTAATCGGACAAGAATATGCCTAGGTAGGACGAAAATGACCTAATTGATCATCCAATGACACAAACTCACCTATTGGATGCACAAGATTGGTTAAAAACCCTAATTGGACAAGAATAAGCCTAGGGAGGACGAAAATGACCTAATTGATCATCCAATGACACAAACACACCTATTGGATGCACAAGATTGGTTAAAAACCCTAATTGGACAAGAATATGCCTAGGGAGGACGAAAATGACCTAATTGATCGTCCAATGACACAAACACACCTATTGGATGCACAAGATTGGTTAAAAACCCTAATTGGTCAAGAATAAGCCTAGGCAGGACGAAAATGACCTAATTGATCATCCAATGACACAAACACACCTATTGGATGCACAAGATTCGTTAAAAACCCTAATTGGACAAGAATATGCCTAGGGAGGAAGAAAATGACCTAATTGATCATCCAATGACACAAACACACGTATTGGATGCACAAGATTGGTTAAAAACCCTAATTGGACAAGAATATGCCTAGGGAGGACGAAAATGACCTAAATATTAATTCAATGAAACAAACAAACTTATTGGATGCACAAGATTGGTTAAAAACCCTAATTGGACAAGAATATGCCTAGGGAGGACGAAAATGACCTAATTGATCATCCAATGACACAAACACACCTATTGGATGCAAAAAATTGGTTAAAAACCCTAATTGGACAAGAATAAGCCTAGGGAGGACGAAAATAACCTAATTGATCATCCAATGACACAAACACACCTATTGGATGCACAAGATTGGTTAAAAACCCTAATTGGACAAGAATATGCCTAGGGAGGACGAAAATGACCTAAATGTTAATCCAATGACACAAATGAACTTATTGGATGCACAAGATTGGTTAAAAACCCTAATTGGACAAGAATATGCCTAGGGAGGACGAAAATGACCTAAATTTTAATTCAATGAAACAAACAAACTTATTGGATGCACAAGATTGGTTAAAAACCCTAATTGGACAAGAATTTGCCTAGGGAGGACGAAAATGACCTAATTGATCATCCAATGACACAAACACACCTATTGGATGCACAAGATTGGTTAAAAACCCTAATTGGACAAGAATAAGCCTAGGGAGGACGAAAATAACCTAATTGATCATCCAATGACACAAACACACCTATTGGATGCACAAGATTTGTTAAAAACCCTAATTGGACAAGAATAAGCCTAGGGAGGACGAAAATAACTTAATTGACCATCCAACGACACAAACACACCTATTGGATGCACAAGATTGGTTAAAAACCCTAATTGGACAAGAATATGCCTAGGGAGGACGAAAATGACCTAAATGTTAATCCAATGACACAAATGAACTTATTGGATGCACAAGATTGATTAAAAACCCTAATTGGACAAGAATAAGCCTAGGGAGGACGAAAATGACCTAATTGATCATCCAATGACACAAACACACCTATTGAATGCACAAGATTGGTTAAAAACCCTAATTGGACAAGAATAAGCCTAGGCAGGAAGAAAATGACCTAATTGATCATCCAATGACACAAACACACCTATTGGATGCACAAGATTCGTTAAAAACCCTAATTGGATAAGAATATGCCGGGAGGACGAAAATGACCTAATTGATCATCCATTGCCGCAAACACACCTATTGGATGCACAAGATTGGTTAAAAACCCTAATTGGACAAGAATATGCCTAGGGAGGACGAAAATGACCTAATTGATCATCCAATGACACAAACACACCTATTGCATGCACAAGATTGGTTAAAAACCCTAATTGGACAAGAATATGCCTAGGGAGGACGAAAATGACCTAAATATTAATTCAATGACATAAACAAACTTGTTGGATGCACAAGAATGGTTAAAAACCCTAATTGGACAAGAATAAGCCTAGGGAGGACGAAAATGACCTAATTGATCATCCAATGACACAAACACACCTATTGGATGCACAAGATTGGTTAAAAACCCTAATTGGACAAGAATAAGCCTAGGGAGGACGAAAATGACCTAATTGATCATCCAATGACACAAACACACCTATTGGATGCACAAGATTAGTTAAAAACCCTAATTGGACAAGAATAAGCCTAGGGAAGACGAAAATGACCTAATTGATCATCCAATGACACAAACACACCTATTGGATGCACAAGATAGGTTTAAAACCCTAGTTGGACAAGGTTATGCCTAGGGAGGACGAAAATGACCTAATTGATCATCCAATGACACAAATGAACTTATTGGATGCACAAGATTGGTTAAAAACCCTAATTGGACAAGAATAAGCCTAGGGAGGACGAAAATGACCTAATTGATCATCCAATGACACAAACACACCTATTGGATGCACAAGATTGGTTAAAAACCCTAATTGGACAAGAATAAGCCTAGGGAGTACGAATATGACCTAAATGTTAATCCAATGACACAACTCAACTTATTGGATGCACAAGATTGGTTAAAAACCCTAATTGGACAAGAATAAGCCTAGGGAGGACGAAAATGACCTAATTGATCATCCAACGACACAAACACACCTATTGGATGAACAAGATTGGTTAAAAACCCTAATTGGACAAGAATATGCCTAGGGAGGACGAAAATGACCTAAATATTAATTCAATGACACAATCAAAGTTATTGGATGCACAAGATTGGTTAAAAACCCTAATTGGACAAGAATAAGTCTAGGGAGGATGAAAATGACCTAATTGATCATCCAATGACACAAACACACCTATGGGATGCACAAGACTGGTTAAAAACCCTAGTTGGACAAGAATATGCCTAGGGAGGACGAAAATGACCTAATTGATCATCCAATGACACAAATGAACTTATTGGATGCACAAGATTTGTTGAAAACCCTAATTGGACAAGAATAAGCCTAGGGAGGACGAAAATGACCTAATTGATCATCCAATGACACAAACACACCTATTAGATGCACAAGATTGGTTTAAAACCCTAGTTGGACAAGAATATGCCTAGGGAGGACGAAAATGACCTAATTGATCATCCAATGACACAAACACACCTATTAGATGCACAAGATTGGTTAAAAACCCTAATTGGACAAGAATATGCCTAGGGAGGACGAAAATGACCTAAATCTTAATCCAATGACACAAATTAACTTATTGGATGCACAAGATTGGTTAAAAACCCTAATTGGACAAGAATAAGCCAAGGGAGGACTAAAATGACCTAATTGATCATCCAATGACACAAACACACCTATTGGATGCACAAGATTGGTTAAAAACCCTAATTGGACAAGAATAAGCCTAGGGAGGACGAAAATGACCTAAATGTTAATCCAATGACACAACTCAACTTATTGGATGCACAAGAGTGGTTAAAAACCCTAATTTGACAAGAATATGCCTAGGGAGGACGAAAATGACCTAATTGATCATCCAATGACACAAACACACCTATTGGATGCACAAGATTGGTTAAAAACCCTAATTGGACAAGAATATGCCTAGGGAGGACGAAAATGACCTAAATATTAATTCAATGACACAAACAAAGTTATTGGATGCACAAGATTGGTTAAAAACCCTAATTTAACAAGAATAAGTCAAGGGAGGACGAAAATGACCTAATTGATCATCCAATGACACAAATGAACTTATTGGATGCACAAGATTTGTTAAAAACCCTAATTGGACAAGAATAAGCCTAGGGAGGACGAAAATGACCTAATTGATCATCCAATGACACAAACACACCTATTGGATGCACAAGATTGGTTAAAAACCCTAATTGGACAAGAATATGCCTAGGGAGGACGAAAATGACCTAATTGATCATCCAATAACACAAATGAACTTATTGGATGCACAAGATTTGTTAAAAACCCTAATTGGACAAGAATAAACCTAAGGAGGACGAAAATGACCTAATTGATCATCCAATGACACAAACACACCTATTGGAAGCACAAGATTGGTTAAAAACCCTAGTTGGACAAGAATATGCCTAGGGAGGACGAAAATGACCTAATTGATCATCCAATGACACAAATGAACTTATTGGATGCACAAGATTGGTTAAAAACCCTAATTGGACAAGAATTAGCCTAGGGAGGACGAAAATTACCTAATTGATCATCCAATGTCACAAATGAACTTATTGGATGCACAAGATTGGTTAAAAACCCTAATTGGACAAGAATAAGCATAGAAAGGACGAAAATGACCTAATTGATCATCCAATGACACAAACACACCTATTGGATGCACAAGATTGGTTAAAAACCTTAATTGGATAAGAATATGCCTAGGGAGGACGAAAATGACCTAATTGATCATCCAATGACACAAACACACCTATTGGATGCACAAGAGTGGTTAAAAACCCTAGTTGGACAAGAATATGCCTAGGGAGGAGGAAAATGACCTAATTGATCATCCAATGACACAAACACACCTATTGGATGCACAAGATTGGTTAAAAACCCTAATTGGACAAGAATATGCCTAGGGAGGAGGAAAATGATCTAATTGATCATCCAATGACACAAACACACCTATTGGATGCACAAGATTGGTTAAAAACCCTAATTGGACAAGAATATGCCTAGGGAGGACGAAAATGACCTAAATATTAATTCAATGACACAAACAAAGTTATTGGATGCACAAGATTGGTTAAAAACCCTAATTTGACAAGAATAAGTCAAGGGAGGACGAAAATGACCTAATCGATCATCCAATGACACAAACACACCTATTGGATGCACAAGATAGGTTAAAAACCCTAATTGGACAAGAATAAGCCTAGGGAGGACGAAAATGACCTAATTGATCATCCAATGACACAAACACACCTATTGGATGCACAAGATTGGTTAAAAACCCTAATTGGACAAAAATATGCCTAGGGAGGACGAAAATGACCTAAATATTAATTCAATGACACAAACAAAGTTATTGGATGCACAAGATTGGTTAAAAACCCTAATTTGACAAGAATAAGTCATGGGAGGACGAAAATGACCTAATTGATCATCCAATGACACAAACACACCTATTGGATGCACAAGATTGGTTAAAAACCCTAATTGGACAAGAATAAGCCTAGGGAGGACGAAAATGACCTAATTGATCATCCAATGACACAAACACACCTATTGGATGCACAAGATTGGTTAAAAACCCTAATTGGACAAGAATAAGCCTAGTGAGGACGAAAATGACCTAATTGATCATCCAATGACACAAACACACCTATTGGATGCACAAGCTTGGTTAAAAACCCTAATTGGACAAGAATAAGCCTAGGGAGGACAAAAATGACCTAATTGATCATCCAATGACACAAACACACCTATTGGATGCACAAGATTGGTTAAAAACCCTAATTGGACAAGAATAAGCCTAGGGAGGACGAATATGACCTAATTGATCATCCAATGACACAAACACACCTATTGGATGCACAAGATTGGTTTAATACCCTAGATGGACAAGAATATGCCTAGGGAGGACGAAAATGACCTAATTGATCATCCAATGACACAAATGAACTTATTGGATGCACAAGATTGGTTAAAAACCCTAATTGGACAAGAATAAGCCTAGGGAGGACGAAAATGACCTAATTGATCATCCAATGACACAAACACAGCCATTGGATGCACAAGATTGGTTAAAAACCCTAGTTGGACAAGAATATGCCTAGGGAGGACGAAAATGACCTAATTGATCATCCAATGACACAAATGAACTTATTGGATGCACAAGATTGGTTAAAAACCCTAATTGGACAAGAATAAGCATAGAAAGGACGAAAATGACCTAATTGATCATCCAATGACACAAACACACCTATTGGATGCACAAGATTGGATAAAAACCCTAATTGGATAAGAATATGCCTAGGAAGGACGAAAATGACCTAAATGATCATCCAATGACACAAACACACCTATTGGATGCACAAGATTGGTTAAAAACCCTAATTGGACAAGAATATGCCTAGGGAGGACGAAAATGACCTAATTGATCATCCAATGACACAAACACACCTATTGGATGCACAAGATTGGTTAAAAACCCTAATTGGACAAGAATATGCCTAGGGAGGACGAAAATGACCTAAATATTAATTCAATGACACAAACAAAGTTATTGGATGCAAAGATTGGTTAAAAACCCTAATTGGACAAGAATAAGCCTAGGGAGGACGAAAATGACCTAATTGATCATCCAATGACACAAACACACCTATTGGATGCACAAGATTGGTTAAAAACCCTAATTGGACAAGAATATGCCTAGGGAGGACGAAAATGACCTAAATATTAATTCAATGACACAAACAAAGTTATTGGATGCACAAGATTGATTAAAAACCCTAATTTGACAAGAATAAGTCTAGGTAGGACGAAAATGACCTAATTGATCATCCAATGACACAAACACACCTATTGGATGCACAAGATTGGTTAAAAACCCTAATTGGACATGAATAAGCCTAGGGACGACGAAAACGACCTAATTGATCATCCATTGACACAAACACACCTATTGGATGAACAAGATTGGTTAAAAACCCTAATTGGACAAGAATAAGCCTAGGGAGGACGAAAATGACCTAATTGATCATCCAATGACACAAACACACCTATTGGATGCACAAGATTGGTTAAAAACCCTAATTGGACAAGAATATGCCTAGGGAGGACGAAAATGACCTAAATATTAATTCAATGACACAAACAAAGTTATTGGATGCACAAGATTGGTTAAAAACCCTAATTGGACAAGAATATCCCTAGGGAGGACGAAAATGACCTAATTGATCATCCAATGACACAAACACACCTATTGGATGCACAAGATTGGTTAAAAACCCTAATTAGACAAGAATATGCCTAGGGAGGACGAAAATCACCTAATTGATCATCCAATGACACAAACACACCTATTGGATGCACAAGATTGGTTAAAAACCCTAATTTGACAAGAATAAGCCTAGGGAGGACGAAAATGACCTAATTGATCATCCAATGACACAAACACACCTATTGGATGCACATGATTGGTTAAAAACCGTAATTGGACAAGAATAAGCCTAGGGAGGACGAAAATGACCTAATTGATCATCTAATGACACAAATGAACTTATTGGATGCACAAGATTGGTTAAAAACCCTAATTGGACAAGAATAAGCATAGAAAGGACGAAAATGACCTAATTGATCATCCAATGACACAAACACACCTATTGGATGCACAAGATTGGTTAAAAACCCTAATTGGACAAGAATATGCCTAGGGAGGACGAAAATGACCTAAATATTAATTCAATGACACAAACAAAGTTATTGGATGCACAAGATTGGTTAAAAACCCTAATTTGACAAGAATAAGTCAAGGGAGGACGAAAATGAGCTAATTGATCATCCAATGACACAAACACACCTATTGGATGCACAAGATTGGTTAAAAACCCTAATTGGACAAGAATAAGCCTAGGGAGGACGAAAATGACCTAATTGATCATCCATTGCCACAAACACACCTATTGGATGCACAAGATTGGTTAAAAACCCTAATTGGACAAGAATATTCCTAGGGAGGACGAAAATGACCTAAATATTAATTCAATGACATAAACAAACTTGTTGGATGCACAAGATTGGTTAAAAACCCTAATTGGACAAGAATAAGCCTAGGGAGGACGAAAATGACCTAATTGATCATCAAATGACACAAACACACCTATTGGAAGCACAAGATTGGTTAAAAACCCTAATTGGATAAGAATATGCCTAGGAAGGACGAAAATGACCTAAATGTTAATCCAATGACACAAATGAACGTATTGGATGCAAAAGATTGGTTAAAAACCCTAATTGGACAAGAATAAGCTTAGGGAGGGCGAAAATGAACTAATTGATCATCCAATGACACAAACACACCTATTGGATGCACAAGATTGGTTAAAAACCCTAATTGGACAAGAATATGCCTAGGGAGGACGAAAATGACCTAAATATTAATTCAATGACACAAACAAAGTTATTGGATGCACAAGATTGGTTAAAAACCCTATTTGGACAAGAATAAGCCTTGGGAGGGCGAAAATGACCTAATTGATCATCCAATGACACAAACACACCTATTGGATGCACAAGATTGGTTAAAAACCCTAATTGGACAAGAATATGCCTAGGGAGGACGAAAATGACCTAAATATTAATTCAATGACACAATCAAAGTTATTGGATGCACAAGATTGGTTAAAACCCTAATTGGACAAGAATAAATCTAGGGAGGACGAAAATGACCTAATTGATCATCCAATGACACAAACACACCTACTGGATGCACAAGATTGGTTAAAAACCCTAGTTGGACAAGAATATGCCTAGGGAGGACGAAAATGACCTAATTGATCATCCAATGACACAAATGAACTTATTGGATGCACAAGATTTGTTGAAAACCCTAATTGGACAAGAATAAGCCTAGGGAGGACGAAAATGACCTAAATATTAATTCAATGACAAAAACAAAGTTATTGGATGCACAAGATTGGTTAAAAACCCTAATTGGGCAAGAATAAGCCTAGGGAGGACGAAAATGACCTAATTGATCATCCAATGACACAAACACACCTATTGGATGCACAAGATTTGTTAAAAACCCTAATTGGACAAGAATAAGCCTAGGGAGGACGAAAATGACCTAATTGATCATCCAATGACACAAACACACCTATTAGATGCACAAGATTGGTTTAAAACCCTAGTTGGACAAGAATATGCCTAGTGAGGACGAAAATGACCTAATTGATCATCCAATGACACAAATGAACTTATTGGATGCACAAGATTGGTTAAAAACCCTAATTGGACAAGAATAAGCATAGAAAGGACGAAAATGACCTAATTGATCATCCAATGACACAAACACACCTATTGGATGCACAAGATTGGTTAAAAACCCTAATTTGGCAAGAATATGCCTAGGGAGGACGAAAATGACCTAAATGTTAATCCAATGACACAAATGAACTTATTGGATGCACAAGATTAGTTAAAAACCCTAACTGGACAAGAATAAGCCTAGGTAGGACAAAAATAACCTAATTGATCATCCAATGACACAAACACACCTATTGGATGCACAAGATTGGTTCAAAACCCTAATTGGACAAGAATATGCCTAGGGAGGACAAAAATGACCTAAATATTAATTCAATGACACAATCAAAGTTATTGGATGCACAAGATTGGTTAAAAACCCTAATTGGACAAGAATAAGTCTAGGGAGGATGAAAATGACCTAATTGATCATCCAATGACACAAACACACCTATGGGATGCACAAGACTGGTTAAAAACCCTAGTTGGACAAGAATATGCCTAGGGAGGACGAAAATGACCTAATTGATCATCCAATGACACAAATGAACTTATTGGATGCACAAGATTTGTTGAAAACCCTAATTGGACAAGAATAAGCCTAGGGAGGACGAAAATGACCTAATTGATCATCCAATGACACAAACACACCTATTAGATGCACAAGATTGGTTAAAAACCCTAGTTGGACAAGAATATGCCTAGGGAGGACGAAAATGACCTAATTGATCATCCAATGACACAAATGAACTTATTGGATGCACAAGATTTGTTTAAAACCCTAATTGGACAAGAATAAGCCTAGGGAGGACGAAAATGACCTAATTGATCATCCAATGACACAAGCACACCTATTGGATGCACAAGATTGGTTAAAAACCCTTATTGGACAAGAATAAGCCTAGGGTGGACGAAAATGACCTAATTGATCATCCAATGACACAAACACACCTATTGGATGCACAAGATTGGTTAAAAACCCTAATTGGACAAGAATAAGCCTAGGGAGGACGAAAATGACCTAATTGATCATCCAATGACACAAACACACCTATTGGATGCACAAGATTGGTTAAAAACCCTAATTGGACAAGAATAAGCCTAGTGAGGACGAAAATGACCTAATTGATCATCCAATGACACAAACACACCTATTGGATGCACAAGCTTGGTTAAAAACCCTAATTGGACAAGAATAAGCCTAGGGAGGACAAAAATGACCTAATTGATCATCCAATGACACAAACACACCTATTGGATGCACAAGATTGGTTAAAAACCCTAATTGGACAAGAATAAGCCTAGGGAGGACGAAAATGACCAAATTGATCATCCATTGCCACAAACACACCTATTGGATGCAATAGATTGGTTAAAAACCCTAATTGGACAAGAATATGCCTAGGGAGGACGAAAATGACCTAATTGATCATCCAATGACACAAACACACCTATTGGATGCACAAGATTGGTTAAAAACCCTAATTGGACAAGAATAAGCCTAGGGAGGACGAAAATGACCTAATTGATCATCCAATGACACAAACACACCTATTGCATGCACAAGATTGATTAAAAACCCTAATTTGAAAAGAATAAGTCTAGGTAGGATGAAAATGACCTAATTGATCATCCAATGACACAAACACACCTATTGGAAGCACAAGATTGGTTAAAAACCCTAGTTGGACAAGAATATGCCTAGGGAGGACGAAAATGACCTAATTGATCATCCAATGACACAAATGAACTTATTGGATGCACAAGATTGGTTAAAAACCCTAATTGGACAAGAATAAGCATAGAAAGGACGAAAATGACCTAATTGATCATCCAATGACACAAACACACCTATTGGATGCACAAGATTGGTTAAAAACCCTAATTGGATAAGAATATGCCTAGGGAGGACGAAAATGACCTAATTGATCATCCAATGACACAAACACACCTATTGGATGCACAAGATTGGTTAAAAAGCTTAATTGGACAAGAATAAGCCTAGGGAGGACGAAAATGACCTAATTGATCATCCAATGACACAAACACACCTATTGGATGCACAAGATTGGTTAAAAACCCTAATTGGACAAGAATAAGCCTAGGGAGGACGAAAATGACCTAATTGATCATCCAATGACACAAACACACCTATTAGATGCACAAGATTGGTTAAAAACCCTAATTGGACAAGAATATGCCTAGGGAGGAGGAAAATGGCCTAAATATTAATTCAATGACACAAACAAAGTTATTGGATGCACAAGATTGGTTAAAAACCCTAATTGGACAAGAATAACCCTAGGGAGGACGAAAATGACCTAATTGATCATCCAATGGCACAAACACACCTATTGGATGCACAAGATTGGTTAAAAATCCTAATTGGACAAGAATAAGCCTAGGGAGGACGAAAATGACCTAATTGATCATCCAATGACACAAACACACCTATTGGATGCACAAGATTGGTTAAAAACCCTAATTGGACAAGAATAAGCCTAGTGAGGACGAAAATGACCTAATTGATCATCCAATGACACAAACACACCTATTGGAAGCACAAGATTGGTTAAAAACCCTATTTTGACAAGAATATGCCTAGGGAGGACGAAAATGACCTAATTGATCATCCAATGACACAAATGAACTTATTGGATGCACAAGATTGGTTAAAAACCCTAATTGGACAAGAATAAGCATAGAAAGGACGAAAATGACCTAATTGATCATCCAATGACACAAACACACCTATTGGATGCACAAGATTGGTTAAAAACCCTAATTGGATAAGAATATGCCTAGCGAGGACGAAAATGACCTAATTGATCATCCAATGACACAAACACACCTATTGGATGCACAAGATTGGTTAAAAACCCTAATTGGACAAGAATAAGCCTAGGGAGGACGAAAATGACCTAATTGATCATCCAATGACACAAACACACCTATTGGATGCACAAGATTGGTTAAAAACCCTAGTAGGACAAGAAAATGCATAGGGAGGACAAAAA
The DNA here is from genome assembly GCA_037974775.1 of Cicer pinnatifidum. Taxonomy (NCBI): domain Eukaryota; kingdom Viridiplantae; phylum Streptophyta; class Magnoliopsida; order Fabales; family Fabaceae; genus Cicer; species Cicer pinnatifidum. The sequence goes on from JBBPBR010001728.1 coordinate 31,249, forward strand.
TGACCTAATTGATCATCCAATGACACTAATGAACTTATTGGATGCACAAGATTGGTTAAAAACCCTAATTGGACAAGAATAAGCCTAGGGAGGACGAAAATGACCTAATTGATCATCCAATGACACAAACACACCTATTGGCTGCACAAGATTGGTTAAAAACCCTAGTTGGACAAGAATATGCCTAGGGAGGACGAAAATGACCTAATTGATCATCCAATGACACAAATGAACTTATTGGATGCACAAGATTGGTTAAAAACCCTAATTGGACAAGAATAAGCCTAGGGAGGACGAAAATGACCTAATTGATCATCCAATGACACAAACACACCTATTGGATGCACAAGATTGGTTAAAAACCCTAGTCGGACAAGAATAAGCCTAGGGAGGACGAAAATGACCTAATTGATCATCCAATGACACAAACACACCTATTGGATGCACAAGATTGGTTAAAAACCCTAATTGGACAAGAATAAGCCTAGGGAGGACGAAAATGACCTAATTGATCATCCAATGACACAAATGAACTTATTGGCTGCACAAGATTTGTTAAAAACCCTAATTGGACAAGAATAAGCCTAAGAGGACGAAAATGACCTAATTGATCATCCAATGACACAAACACACCTATTGGATGCACAAGATTGGTTAAAAACCCTAATTGGACAAGAATATGCCTAGGGAGGACGAAAATGACCTAAATTGATCATCCAATGACTCAAACACACCTATTGGATGCACAAGATTGGTTAAAAACCCTAATTGGACAAGAATATGCCTAGGGAGGACGAAAATGACCTAAATGTTAATCCAATGACACAAATGAACTTATTGGATGCACAAGATTGGTTAAAAACCCTAGTTGGACAAAAATATGCATAGGGAGGACGAAAATGACCTAATTGATCATCCAATGACACAAATGAACTTATTGGATGCACAAGATTGGTTAAAAATCCTAATTGGACAAGAATAAGCCTAGGGAGGACGAAAATGACCTAAATGCTAATCCAATGACACAACTCAACTTATTGGATGCACATGATTGGTTAAAAACCCTAATTGGGCAAGAATAAGTCTAGGGAGGACGAAAATGACCTAATTGATCATCCAATGACACAAACACACCTATTGGATGCACAAGATTGGTTAAAAACCCTAATTGGACAAGAATAAGCCTAGGGAGGACGAAAATGACCTAATTGATCATCCAATGACACAAACACACCTATTGGATGCACAAGATTGGTTAAAAACCCTAATTGGACAAGAATAAGCCTAGGAAGGACCAAAATGACCTAATTGATCATCCAATGACACAAACACACCTATTGGAAGCACAAGATTGGTTAAAAACCCTAATTGGACAAGAATATGCCTAGGGAGGACAAAAATGACCTAATTGATCATCCAATGACACAAACACACCTATTAGATGCACAAGATTGGTTAAAAACTCTAATTGGACAAGAATATGCCTAGGGAGGAGGAAAATGACCTAAATATTAATTCAATGACACAAACAAACTTATTGGATGCACAAGATTGGTTAAAAACCCTAATTGGACAAGAATAAGCCTAGGGAGGGCGAAAATGACCTAATTGATCATCCAAAGACACAAACACACCTATTGGATGCACAAGATTGGTTAAAAACCCTAGTTGGACAAGAATATGCCTAGGGAGGACGAAAATGACCTAATTGATCATCCAATGACACAAATGAACTTATTGGATGCACAAGATTGGTTAAAAACCCTAATTGGACAAGAATAAGCCTAGGGAGGACGAAAATGACCTAATTGATCATCCAATGACACAAACACACCTATTGGATGTACAAGATTGGTTAAAAACCCTAATTGGACAAGAATATGCCTAGGGACGACGAAAATGACCTAATTGATCATCGAATGACACAAACACACCTATTGGATGCACAAGATTCGTTAAAAACCCTAATTGGACAAGAATATGCCTAGGGAGGACGAAAATGACCTAATTGATCATCCAATGACACAAACACACCTATTGGATGCACAGGATTGGTTAAAAACCCTAATTGGACAAGAATAAGCCTAGGGAGGACGAAAATGACCTAATTGATCATCCAATGACACAAATGAACTTATTGGATGCACAAGATTTGTTGAAAACCCTAATTGGACAAGAATAAGCCTAGGGAGGACGAAAATGACCTAATTGATCATCCAACGACACAAACACACCTATTGGATGAACAAGATTGGTTAAAAACCCTAATTGGACAAGAATATGCCTAGGGAGGACGAAAATGACCTAAATATTAATTCAATGACACAAACAAAGTTATTGGACGCACAAGATTGGTTAAAAACCCTAATTGGACAAGAATAAGTTTAGGGAGGACGAAAATGACCTAATTGATCATCCAATGACACAAACACACCTATTGGATGCACAGGATTGGTTAAAAACCCTAATTGGACAAGAATAAGCCTAGGGAGGACGAAAATGACCTAATTGATCATCCAGTGACACAAACACACCTATTGGATGCACAAGATTGGTTAAAAACCCTATTTGGACAAGAATATGCCTAGGGAGGACGAAAATGACCTAATTGATCATCCAATGACACAAATGAACTTTTTGGATGCACAAGATTTGTTGAAAACCCTAATTGGACAAGAATAAGCCTAGGGAGGACGAAAATGACCTAATTTATCATCCAGTGACACAAACACACCTATTGGATGCACAAGATTGTTTAAAAACCCTAATTGGACAAGAATAAGCCTAGGGAGGACGAAAATGACCTAATTGATCATCCAATGACACAAATGAACTTATTGGATGCACAAGATTTGTTGAAAACCCTAATTGGACAAGAATAAGCCTAGTGAGGACGAAAATGACCTAATTGATCATTCAATGACACAAACACACCTATTGGATGCACAAGATTGGTTAAAAACCCTAGTTGGACAAGAATATGCCTAGGGAGGACGTAAATGACCTAATTGATCATCCAATGACACAAATGAACTTATTGGATGCACAAGATTGGTTAAAAACCCTAATTGGATAAGAATAAGCATAGAAAGGACGAAAATGACCTAATTGATCATCCAATGACACAACCACACCTATTGGATGCACAAGATTGGTTAAAAACCCTAGTTGGACAAGAATATGCCTAGGGAGGACGAAAATGACCTAATTGATCATCCAATGACACAAATGAACTTATTGGATACACCAGATTTGTTGAAAACCCTAATTGAACAAGAAGAAGCCTAGGGAGGACAAAAATGACCTAAATATTAATTCAATGACACAAACAAAGTTATTGGATGCACAAGATTGGTTAAAAACCCTAATTGGACAAGAATAAGCCTAGGGAGGACGAAAATGACCTAATTGATCATCCAATGACACAAACAAACCTATTGGATGCACAAGATTGGTTAAAAACCCTAATTGGACAAGAATAAGCCTAGGGAGGACGAAAATGACCTAATTGATCATCCAATGACACAAACACACCTATTGGAAGCACAAGATTGGTTAAAAACCCTAGTTGGACAAGAATATGCCTAGGGAGGACGAAAATGACCTAATTGATCATCCAATGATACAAATGAACTTATTGGATGCACAAGATTGGTTAAAAACCCTAATTAGACAAGAATAAGCATAGAAAGGACGAAAATGACCTAATTGATCATCCAATGACACAAACACACCTATTGGATGCACAAGAATGGTTAAAAACCCTAATTGGACAAGAATATATGCCTAGGGAGGACGAAAATGACCTACATATTAATTCAATGACACAAACAAAGTTATTGGATGCACAAGATTGGTTAAAAACCCTAATTGGACAAGAATAAGCCTAGGGAGGACGAAAATGACCTAATTGATCATCCAATGACACAAACACACCTATTGGATGCACAAGATTGGTTAAAAACCCTAATTGGACAAGAATAAGCCTAGGGAGGACGAAAATGACCTAATTGATCATCCAATGACACAAACGCACCTATTGGATGCACAAGATTGGTTAAAAACTCTAATTGGACAAGAATAAGCCTAGTGAGGACGAAGATGACCTAAGTGATCATCCAATGACACAAACACACCTATTGGAAGCACAAGATTGGTTAAAAACCCTAATTGGACAAGAATATGCCTAGGGAGGACGAAAATGACCTAAATGTAAATCCAATGACACAAATGAACCTATTGGATGCACAAGATTGGATAAAAACCCTAATTGGACAAGAATAAGCATAGGGAAGACGAAAATGACCTAAATGTTCATCCAATGACACAAATGAACTTATTGGATGTACAAGATTGGTTAAAAACCCTAATTGGACAAGAATAAGCCTAGGGAGGACGAAAATGACCTAAATATTCATCCAATGACACAAATCAACTTATTGGATGCACATGATTGGTTAAAAACCCTAATTGGACAAGAATATGCCTAGGGAGGACGAAAATGACCTAATTGATCATCCAATGACACAAACGCACCTATTGGATGCACAAGATTGGTTAAAAACCCTAATTGGACAAGAATAAGCCTAGGGAGGACGAAAATGACCTAAATGTTAATCCAATGACACAAACACACCTATTGGATGCACAAGATTGGTTAAAAACCCTAATTGGATAAGAATAAGCCTTGGGAGGACGAAAATGACCTAATTGATCATCCAATGACACAAACACACCTATTGGATGCACAAGATTGGTTAAAAACCCTAATTGGACAAGAATAAGCCTAGGGAGGACGAAAATGACCTAAATGATCATCCAAAGACACAAACACACCTATTGGATGCACAAGATTGGTTAAAAACCCTAATTGGACAAGAATAAGCCTAGGGAGGACGAAAATGACCTAATTGATCATCCAATGACACAAACACACCTATTGGATGCACAAGATTGGTTAAAAACCCTAGTTGGACAAGAATATGCCTAGGGAGGACGAAAATGACCTAATTGATCATCCAAGGACTTAAATGAACTTATTGGATGCACAAGATTGGTTAAAAACCCTAATTGGACAAGAATAAGCATAGAAAGGACGAAAATGACCTAATTGATCATCCAATGACACAAACACACCTATTGGATGCACAAGATTGGTTAAAAACCCTAATTGGACAAGAATAAGCCTAGGGAGGACGAAAATGACCTAATTGATCATCCAATGACACAAAACACCTATTGGATGCACAAGATTGGTTAAAAATCCTAATTGGACAAGAATAAGCCTAGGGAGGATAAAAATGACCTAATTGATCATCCAATGACACAAACACACCTATTGGATGCACAAGATTGGTTAAAAACCCTAATTGGACAAGAATAAGCCTAGGGAGGACGAAAATGACCTAATTGATCATCCAATGACACAAACACACCTATTGGATGCACAAGATTGGTTAAAAACCCTAATTGGACAAGAATAAGCCTAGGGAGGACGAAAATGACCTAATTGATCATCCAATCACACAAACACACCTATTGGATGCACAAGATTGGTTAAAAACCATAGTTGGACATGAATATGCCTAGGGAGGATGAAAATGACCTAATTGATCATCCAATGACACAAATGAACTTATTGGATGCACAAGATTGGTTAAAAACACTAATTGGACAAAAATAAGCCTAGGGAGGACAAAAATGACCTAATTGATCATCCAATGACACAAACACACCTATTGGATGCACAAGATTGGTTAAAAACCCTAATTGGACAAGAATAAGCCTAGGGAGGACGAAAATGACCTAATTGATCATCCAATGACACAAACACACCTATTGGATGCACAAGATTGGTTAAAAACCCTAATTGGACAAGAATAAGCCTAGGGAGGACGAAAATGACCTAATTGATCATCCAATGACACAAACACACCTATTGGATGCACAAGATTGGTTAAAAACCCTAATTGGACAAGAATAAGCCTAGGGAGGACGAAAATGACCTAATTGATCATCCAATGACACAAACACATCTATTGGAAGCACAAGATTGGTTAGAAACCCTAGTTGGACAAGAATATGCCTAGGGAGGACGAAAATGACCTAATTGATCATCCAATGACACAAATGAACTTATTGGATGCACAAGATTGCTTAAAAACCCTAATTGGACAAAAATAAGCATAGAAAGGACGAAAATGACCTAATTGATCATCCAATGACACAAACACACCTATTGGATGCACAAGATTGGTTAAAAACCCTAATTGGACAAGAATAAGCCTAGGGAGGACGAAAATGACCTAATTGATCATCCAATGACACAAACACACCTATTGGATGCACAAGATTGGTTAAAAACCCTAATTGGACAAGAATAAGCCTAGGGAGGACGAAAATGACCTAATTGATCATCCAATGACACAAACACACCTATTGGATGCACAAGATTGGTTAAAAACCCTAATTGGACAAGAATAAGCCTAGGGAGGACGAAAATGACCTAATTGATCATCCAATGACAGAAACACACCGATTGGATTCACAAGATTGGTTAAAAACCCTAATTCGACAAGAATATGCCTAAGGAGGACGAAAATGACCTAAATATTAATTCAATGACACAAACAAAGTTATTGGATGCACAAGATTGGTTAAAAACCCTAATTGGACAAGAATAAGCCTTGGGATGATGAAAATGACCTAATTGATCATCCAATGACACAAACACACCTATTGGATGCACAAGATTGGTTAAAAACCCTAATTGGACAAGAATAAGCCTAGGGAGGACGAAAATGACCTAATTGATCATCCAATGACACAAACACACCTATTGGATGCACAAGATTGGTTAAAAACCCTAATTGGACAAGAATAAGCCTAGGGAGGACGAAAATGACCTAATTGATCATCCAATGACACAAACACACCTATTGGATGCACAAGATTGGTTAAAAACCCTAATTGGACAAGAATAAGCCTAGGGAGGACGAAAATGACCTAAATATTAATTCAATGACACAAACAAAGTTATTGGATGCACAAGATTGGTTAAAAACCCTAATTTGACAAGAATTAGTCAAGGGAGGACGAAAATGACCTAATTGATCATCCAATGACACAAACACACCTATTGGATGCACAAGATTGGTTAAAAACCCTAATTGGACAAGAATAAGCCTAGGGAGGACGAAAATGACCTAATTGATCATCCAATGACACAAATGAACTTATTGGATGCACAAGATTTGTTGAAAACCCTAATTGGACAAGAATAAGCCTAGTGAGGACGAAAATGACCTAATTGATCATCCAATGACACAAACACACCTATTGGAAGCACAAGATTGGTTAAAAACCCTAGTTGGACAAGAATATTCCTAGGGAGGACGAAAATGACCTAATTGATCATCCAATGACACAAATGAACTTATTGGATGCACAAGATTGGTTAAAAACCCTAATTGGATAAGAATAAGCATAGAAAGGACGAAAATGACCTAATTGATCATCCAATGACACAACCACACCTATTGGATGCACAAGATTGGTTAAAAACCCTAGTTGGACAAGAATATGCCTAGGGAGGACGAAAATGACCTAATTGATCATCCAATGACACAAATGAACTTATTGGATACACCAGATTTGTTGAAAACCCTAATTGAACAAGAATAAGCCTAGGGAGGACGAAAATGACCTAAATATTAATTCAATGACACAAACAAAGTTATTGGATGCACAAGATTGATTAAAAACCCTAATTGGACAAGAATAAGCCTAGGGAGGACGAAAATGACCTAATTGATCATCCAATGACACAAACACACCTATTGGATGCACAAGATTGGTTAAAAACCCTAATTGGACAAGAATAAGCCTAGGGAGGACGAAAATGACCTAATTGATCATCCAATGACACAAACACACCTATTAGATGCACAAGATTGGTTTAAAACCCTAGTTGGACAAGAATATGCCTAGGGAGGACGAAAATGACCTAATTGATCATCCAATGACACAAATGAACTTATTGGAGGCACAAGATTGGTTAAAAACCCTAATTGGACAAGAATAAGCCTAGGGATGACGAAAATGACCTAATTGATCATCCAATGACACAAACACACCTATTGGATGCACAAGATTGGTTAAAAACCCTAGTTGGACAAGAATATGCCTAGGGAGGACGAAATGACCTAAATATTAATTCAATGACACAAACAAAGTTATTGGATGCACAAGATTGGTTAAAAACCCTAATTGGACAAGAATAAGCCTAGGGAGGACGAAAATGACCTAATTGATCATCCAATGACACAAACACACCAATTGGATGCACAAGATTGGTTAAAAACCCCAATTGGACAAGAATAAGCATAGGGAGGCAAAAATGACCTAATTGATCATCCAATGACACAAATGAACTTATTGGATGCACAAGATTTGTTAAAAACCCTAATTGGACAAGAATAAGCCTAGGGAGGACGAAAATGACCTAATTGATCATCCAATGACACAAACACACCTATTGGAAGCACAAGATTGGTTAAAAACCCTAGTTGGACAAGAATATGCCTAGGGAGGACGAAAATGACCTAATTGATCATCCAATGAAACAAATGAACTTATTGGATGCTTAAGATTGGTTAAAAACCCTAATTGGACAAGATAAAGCATAGAAAGGACGAAAATGACGTAATTGATCATCCAATGACACAAACACACCTATTGGATGCACAAGATTGTTTAAAAACCCTAATTGGATAAGAATATGCCTAGGGAGGACGAAAATGACCTAAATGATCATCCAAAGACACAAACACACCTATTGGATGCACAAGATTGGTTAAAAACCCTAATTGGACAAGAATATGCCTAGGGAGGACGAAAATGACCTAATTGATCATCCAATGACACAAACACACCTATTGGATGCACAAGATTTGGTTAAAAACCCTAATTGGACAAGAATATGCCTAGGGAGGACGAAAATGACCTAAATATTAATTCAATGACACAAACAAAGTTATTGGATGCACAAGATTGGTTAAAAACCCTAATTGGACAAGAATATGTCTAGGGAGGACGAAAATGACCTAAATGTTAATCCAATGACACAAATGAACTTATTGGATGCACAACATTGGTTAAAAACCCTAATTGGACAAGAGTAAGCCTAGGAAGGACGAAAATAACCTAATTGATCATCCAATGACACAAACACACCTATTGGAAGCACAAGATTGGTTAAAAACCCTAGTTGGACAAGAATATGCCTAGGGAGGACGAAAATGACCTAATTGATCATCCAATGACACAAATGAACTTATTGAATGCACAAGATTGGTTAAAAACCCTAATTGGACAAGAATAAGCATAGAAAGGACGAAAATGACCTAATTGATCATCCAATGACACAAACACACTTATTGGATGCACAAGATTGGTTAAAAACCCTAATTGGAAAGAATAAGCCTAGGGAGGACGAAAATGACCAAATTGATCATCCAATGACACAAATGAACTTATTGGATGCACAAGATTTGTTAAAAACCCTAATTGGACAAGAATAAGCCTAGGGAGAACGAAAATGACCTAAATGTTAATCCAATGACACAACTCAACTTATTGGATGCACAAGATTGGTTAAAAATCCTAATTGGACAAGAATAAGCCTAGGGAGGACGAAAATGACCTAATTGATCATCCAATGACACAAACACACCTATTGGATGCACAAGATTGGTTAAAAACCCTAATTGGACAAGAATAACCCTAGGGAGGACGAAAATGACCTAATTGATCATCCAATGACACAAATGAACTTATTGGATGCACAAGATTTGTTAAAAACCCTAATTGGACAAGAATAAGCCTAGGGAGGACGAAAATGACCTAATTGATCATCCAATGACACAAACACACCTATTGGAAACACAAGATTGGTTAAAAACCCTAGTTGGACAAGAATATGCCTCGGGAGAACGAAAATGACCTAATTGATCATCCAATGACACAAATGAACTTATTGGATGCACAAGATTGGTTAAAAACCCTAATTGGACAAGAATAAGCATAGAAAGGACGAAAATGACCTAATTGATCATCCAATGACACAAACACATCTATTGGATGCACAAGATTGGTTAAAAACCCTAATTGGATAAGAATATGCCTAGGGAGGACGAAAATGACCTAATTGATCATCCAATGACACAAACACACCTATTGGATGCACAAGATTGGTTAAAAACCCTAATTGGACAAGAATTTGCCTAGGGAGGACGAAAATGACCTAAATATTAATTCAATGACACAAACAAAGTTATTGGATGCACAAGATTGGTTAAAAACCCTAATTGGACAAGAATAAGCCTAGGGAGGACGTAAATGACCTAATTGATCATCCAATGACACAAACACACCTATTGGATGCACAAGATTGGTTAAAAACCCTAATTGGACAAGAATATGCCTAGGGAGGACAAAATGACCTAATTGATCTTCGAATGACACAAATGAACTTATTGGATGCACAAGCTTAGTTAAAAACCCTAATTGGACAAGAATAAGCCTAGGGAGGACGAAAATAACCTAATTGATCATCCAATGACACAAACACACCTATTGGATGCACAAGATTGGTCTAAAACTCTAATTGGACAAGAATATGCCTAAGGAGGACGAAAATGACCTAAATGTTAATCCAATGACACAAATGAACGTATTGGATGCACAAGATAGGTTAAAAACCCTAATTGGACAAGAATAAGCCTAGGGAGGACGAAAATGACCTAAATGTTAATCCAATGACACAACTCAACTTATTGGAAGCACAAGATTGGTTAAAAACCATAATTGGATAAGAATAAGCCTAGGGAGGACGAAAATGACCTAATTGTTCATCCAATGACACAAACACACCTATTGGATGCACAAGATTGGTTAAAAACCCTAATTGGACAAGAATATGCCTAGGGAGGATGAAAATGACCTAATTGATCATCCAATGACACAAACACACCTATTGGATGCACAAGATTGGTTAAAAAGCCTAATTGGACAAGAATATGCCTAGGGAGGACGAGAATGACCTAAATATTAATTGAATGACACAAACAAACTTATTTGATGCACAAGATTGGTTAAAAACCATAATTGGACAAGAATAAGCCTAGGGAGGACGAAAATGACCTAATTGATCATCCAATGACACAAACACACCTATTGGATGCACAAGATTGGTTAAAAACCCTAATTGGACAAGAATAAGCCTAGGGAGGACGAAAATGACCTAATTGATCATCCAATGACACAAACACACCTATTGGATGCACAAGATTGGTTAAATACCCTAATTGGTCAAGAATATGCCTAGGGAGGACGAAAATGACCTAAATGTTAATCCAATGACACAAATGAACTTATTGGATGCACAAGATTGGTTAAAAACTCTAATTGGACAAGAATAAGCCGAAGGAGGACGAAAATGACCTAATTGATCATCAAATGACACAAACACACCTATTGGATGCACAAGATTGGTTAAAAACCCTAGTTGGACAAGCATATGCCTAGGGAGGACGAAAATGACCTAATTGATCATCCAATGACACAAATGAACTTATTGGATGCACAAGATTGGTTAAAAACCCTAATTGGACAAGAATAAGCCTAGGGAGGACGAAAATGACCTAATTGATCATCCAATGACACAAACACACCTATTGGATGCACAAGATTGGTTAAAAACCCTAATTGGACAAGAACATGCCTAGGGAGGACGAAAATGACCTAATTGATCATCGAATGACACAAACACACCTATTGGATGCACAAGATTGGTTAAAAACCCAAATTGGACAAGAATAAGACTAGGGAGGACGAAAATGACCTAATTGATCATCCAATGAAACAAACTCACCTATTGAATGCACAAGATTGGTTTAAAACCCTAGTTGGACAAGAATATGCCTAGGGAGGACGAAAATGACCTAATTGATCATCCAATGACACAAATGAACTTATTGGATGCACAAGATTGGTTAAAAACCCTAATTGGACAAGAATAAGCCTAGGGAGGACGAAAATGACCTAATTGATCATCCAATGACACCAACACACCTATTGGATGCACAAGATTGGTTAAAAACCCTAATTGGACAAGAATATGCCTAGGGAGGACGAAAATGACCTAAATGTTAATCCAATGACTCAACTCAACTTATTGGATGCACAAGATTGGTTAAAAACCCTAATTGGACAAGAATATGCCTAGGGAGGACGAAAATGACCTAATTGATCATCCAATGACACAAACACACCTATTGGATGCACAAGATTGGCTAAAAACCATAATTGGACAAGAATAAGCCTAGGGAGGACGAAAATGACCTAATTGATCATCCAACGACACAAACACACCTATTGGATGCACAAGATTGGTTAAAAACCCTAATTGGACAAGAATAAGCCTAGGGAGGACGAAAATGACCTAATTGATCATCCAATGACACAAACACACCTATTGGATGCACAAGATTGGTTAAAAACCCTAATTGGACAAGAATAAGCCTAGGGAGGACGAAAATGACCTAAGTAATCATCCAATGACACAAACACACCTATTGGATGCACAAGATTGGTTAAAAACCCTAATTGGACAAGAATAAGCCTAGGGAGGACGAAAATGACCTAATTGATCATCCAATGACACAAACACACCTATTGGATGCACAAGATTGGTTAAAAACCCTAATTGGACAAGAATATGCCTAGGGAGGACGAAAATGACCTAAATGTTAATCCAATGACACAAATGAACTTATTGGATGCACAAGATTGGTTAAAAACCCTAATTGGACAAGAATAAGCCTAGGAAGGACGAAAATGACCTAATTGATCATCCAATGACACAAACATACCTGTTGGAAGCACAAGATTGGTTAAAAACCCTAGTTGGACAAGAATATGCCTAGGGAGGACGAAAATGACATAATTGATCATCCAATGACACAAATGAACTTATTGGATGCACAAGATTGGTTAAAAACCCTAATTGGACAAGAATAAGCCTAGGGAGGACGAAAATGACCTAATTGATCATCCAATGACACAAACACACCTATTGGATGCACTAGTTTGGTTAAAAACCCTAATTGGACAAGAATAA